>APFE030086076.1:96184-122372 GCA_000404065.3 Pinus taeda
GGTCCCCCGGCGGGGGCTCGTGGGCAGCGCCCCCGAAGCTAAAAACAGATGTAAATTTGCCTTGTAAAAGTATAGTAAATTCTAGTCAATCTGAGCCGTTCATTAGGCGGATGATCTGACGGTAGAACTTATGTTTAGTTTAGGGTTTTTTGCCCTAGAAGGCAACCCCTCTCTTTGTATGAGGGCATTGTATTTGAGGCTGTTAGATAGATGTGTATTCAGTGTGAGCGAGAAACAGAGAAGTGAGACTGTGAGAGAAGACAGAGGATATTACAGCGGATTTGCTGTAGGTTGTGTCTCTTCATTTTGCTGGATAATAGAAAGGAAGGACTGGCTGTTTGAGGTGGACGTAGCCCAAACTAGGTGAACCACGTATATCTGTGTCTCTCTTGTTTTGTGCGTTTTCTGTGTTTATATTTCTGCAATATTTTATGTGTTCCATTGCACCATAATATTTAATTTTCTAACAGAATTTTCAATATTCGACATATTTATATATCGTTAATTAATTTTTCAATCCACATGAAATAATTATCTCTAAAAAACAATAATTTTTAACAATTGACATAAAAATAACCATTTTCAACATAAATATAATTAAAAAACTACACATTTTGATAATGTTTTGTAATTTTTTGCTAGAAATGACATGTCAAAATCACAATTTTTATAGGAAAATTTTAACTTAAAATGGCTAAATAATAGTTTTTTTTTATGAATTTCATGTCAAAAAAAAACAATAATCACTATTTGTTTCAAAAAATAATTATTAACATAAAAATTAATGCGACAATCACATAATACAAATATTGAACGCATAACAACATTAATTGAGTGCTTATTCTTCTCATAAAATGTCAAAGTCAAAACATTACAAGTATAACTACTTAATAGTTACAAAAAATGAGCTTGATTTCCAAGCATAATTTAAGTTTAATCAACAATGTCATGTAATCTAAACTCTTCATCCTCTAGAGTTTCATCATTGTCTTCTTCCACAATATTTTCTGCTTCATTTTCCTCATTTTCCTCTTCTAATGGATCTTTGATGTCTGTGAATCTCCCAATGTATGCCTTTCCAATCGTTCCATGTAATGGTGGTTGGGGTTCCTTTGCCTATTTTTCCTCACGTGATTCACTAAAGTCCCCTTTCTTCAACCCAATTTCTTGCATTGTATCTGGAAGAAATTGAAGAGCATTAATTCTTTGCTGAATAAAATTGCATTATATTGGATCTTTTTCAATAACAATGCAATTTCTTCCTTTTTGAAGGTAACATGCTAGTGTTGTACCTAATTATCAAGCACAAAAGAAATAATGAAGTAAATTAGTACAAGGACATATAAATTAACAAATAACATATTGAAATTCAATTATATATAATAAAACTTACCTGAGCCAGAAAATAAATCCAAAACCCAATCTCCTTCATTTGAACATATGTCTATAAGACAATTGATCAATAACTTTGGTTTTTGATAAATGTTAACTATCTCTCCTTTTGCTTCTTTGTCTTCATATGTTAGTTTTCTCACAACAACATCATAAGTCAGTATTTGGCTATGACTCTTTCCATCTACTCGATTAAAAATCATAGACATATAGCTATCATCTTTTGCCCAGCTATCAATATGGATGAACTCACAATCATTTATAAATGGTTGATCTTCACGATTAAGAAGATTTGACTTTTGCCTATAACATGAAATAGTAAAAGTTCAAATAACTTATACATAAATGAATTTTTTAACATTAATCAAATATACATTTTAAACGTCTTGCCATGTAAGCTACATCGTTGAATTTGTTTTCCCCTTGAAGCTTGACAATAACATTGCCAATTGTGTGTCTGAATGAAATGTCACAAATCTCCATAATGGTGATGACGTGACTTCTAGAAATCCCACAACCACTTTACTAAGATCTTGATAAGTATAAGGGTCACTATCATAGTCAATGTTTGGAATATTGAGAACATGGGGAATATCTGCAAAAACTAGGGCATAATCCCTTTCAGGTATGATTTTAACAATGTCTTCACAGTGGCCTTGTCTTACATGATATTGAATAGTGTCAATCCCATTCCAAATGAAAAGAGTAAGAGTTGCATCAATTTCAACATTCTTAAGACGTTGCTTCTTCAGTCTTTCATTCTTAATTTTTTCAATAAAGGTTCTGAAACTATATGGTGCTCCATTTTCATCCTTCTTCATCTTTTACAAAATAAACAAATATATGTGTAAGTTGTAAATTAAAAATAGTATACAGATGAATAAAAATGAATGTATAAATCAACATACCTTTTTAAATGCAAGATTTTTTTTTTTTAATGTTGATGTAGAACTTTAATCTGGATAGTTGTGTACAACATCATCCCAACTATCTTCATTCAACAATTTAACCATTTGTTCTTGAATTTTCATGTAAACTTTGTGATTGTATAGATAAAGTAAAAAAAGTTAATATAATGATATGTATAACAAATACTTTCAAGAACAATATGTTATATTTAAATGAAAATTATAGTCTAGAAATAAATAAAAATAATTCAACAAACTTACTTTTGAAATTCTTCAGACATTTCCTCCAATGATAATTCCCTTGACCTCACACGAGATAATATTGCTTTGAAAAGTTTTTCATCCTTCACTCCTTGCAATGCTCTCCAAGGTGTGATAGTCATATCTTCTGGAAGTTGCTTCATTTCAAGGCCTGATTTACTGTTGCTACATATCAATGGTTTAGACCTTTTGACTTTCTAGTTTTTAAAGCCAATGTTCTCCCAAATGCTAAAAATCTCATTAATCAACTCCCATATCTCTCTAGTCCCAAATGCCAATTGGAAAATGTTATCAATACCTCTAAATAAATCACTAACTCTGTCATCTTTTGAATTGATTTTCTCTTAAATTTGATAGCCTATTTCCATACAACATTCCTTTCGGAGATCTACAGTAACATTTAGCTTATCCCCTCCACAATTTGCTTCAAATTCACTATGAATAAATCTAACCCTTTGGATGAATGTCATAAACATCCTATATTCATTATCTGGATTATGATCCCATGCCACAAACTTTGCTTTTGTATCTCATAATCTAGCATAAATGATACATTTTGTTGTTTCAAAATGTGGGTTATTGGGATATTCCTCCATCAATTGTCTTTGAGCTTCTACAAAATGGTTCCCCCCAAGCACATAATAATTGTATTCAAAACATTTTGACTTATCAAATGCTTCTTTTTTGGGAACTTGAACTGGATCAACAAGAAGCACATAATTTTCCACATGAGCATATGGATTGTACCACATCAATGTCTTCAAGTTGTGAACATGTAGATGGTGTGGCTTTCTAATTTGATATTTACATTGTCCTTCACTTACCTTATAGATTTGTCTGAAATTAAGCTGAAATATACGACCACCCTCAATTAAGTTTCTCTTTGTCAAGTTCTGTCGAATGACATTTCGTTTTGTTTTGATAATGCCATCCTCTAAATCAGCTCCTAGTGTAATGGTTTCTCTCCTTCCTTTTGAAGTTTCACTAGCTTCTTGATCATTGGTAATGACTACTTCAAAATGTTCAACTTTACTTTTCTTCCTCATAACATTCTCATCATTAACTGGAATAGGTTTATTCTTGGGCATTGTTACATTTGGTCTTTTACAACTCTTCTCAGTTCCAATGTCATCCTCACTAACAACAACATATTCTTCACTGCTAGTTTCAACTTCCTCATCTTCAAAAGTAACTTTTCTACCTTTGCTAGATTTATCCACTAGAGGATTTTTTTCTGATCTCTTGGATGTAGTTTTGTAGCATCATGAATTACTACATTTTTCTTGTTTCAAATATCTTCTTCTAACATTGAGTAGAAACTATTGACAACTTTCATAATGTCATGCTCTATGAAATGAATGCCTCCCAACCTAATTGAAAAACTTTCAACAAAATTGTGCCAAACAAAATATCATATGTCAATAAAAAGAAAGCTATAAAAATATAGTGAGACAGTTATAAGAACCCAAAACACAAATATAAATAATAATATTTACGATATTTTGTGTCATCTCATTTACGATTTTTTACATAACTTTGTATATACCTTTATCATGTCATACAATGAATATGATAACTGATATTTAATCCTTTCATGTGACTTGGGTGGTTTATAAGTATGTAAACAACTTCACTATCCGGTACTGAACACATCCCTATGACCTTTCCCCTCACCTCATAAATTCCATTATCATTAGGTATATCAACATATAGATATATCTGTACATTTTGGCTTTCTCTTTCTTTGACATACCAGACATTTGTTGGAAGTTTCACTTATTTTGATTTCTTCCAGTATGAAATCATCTTCTCATAATTTGACTACTTGAAATATTTGTAGCCATCAGCTCAGGTGGGGTTCGTTCAACAATGTTTTTCGAAGATACACCTTTAAGAGTCTTTGGTCTAGAAAGATTCACAGAAATCTTCTTTGATGCAATTTTCCTGAAAAAGAGACACATATAAATCAGTAAATCACAAAAAAAATAATAACTTAAATTAAAAACAAAAACAATAAATGATAATTAATTTTATAAACCATAACAATTTAAAAATAAACATAAAAATAAGAAATTAAAAAAATACATCGCCCTGCCACCCCCCCCTAAAAATTGGCCCACCAGTTGAGCTGCTTGTTGGGTCCGGCCCCCCTAGCCCACCCTGGTGGCTCAACAACTTCCCTCCCTCCTGAACCCTAGCCCCACTCGAACCCGACAGCCCAACGGCTCGCAGTGGTGGCAGACTGATTCCAGGAATCAACCCACCGTCCCCGCTGGCTGTGGGCCATTGGGCAGCCCCTGCCCCACCTCGGCTCCCAACGGCCAACGAAGGTGGCAAGGCTATTCCAGGAATCGCCCCACCACCCCCACAGGTCGTTGGGCCGCTAAGGTGGGGCAGGGGCTAGCCACAGCTCCCCGCGGTATCAACCGCCACCCCCGCAGGTCGTTGGGTGGCCGGGGTGAGGCGAGGTGTCGGGTAGCCAACTCCACTGCCCTAAACCATGGGCCCGTTTGACTGCTCTGAGCATTAACAGGCCCACCATGCCCACTGCAGTCGTAGTGGGTAAATTTGGCTCACAAAAAATTTTAATTTACAAAAAAAAATAAAAATCATTAAACTTATTTAATTTTAAAATTTGCAAAGCAAAAAAATTAACTAACCTTTCAAATTCAAGAGTCCTCCATTGAATAAGTTGTTGATAGCAATGTAGTTGCTCGACAAATTCGCTCCAAGTCTTTTAAAGAACCTCAGAAAACATTGATGTGATGCGAGTAATAGTGATAATGAAATTTATTATATAGGTGAAATTACGAAATTGTTTTATCGTACAGTTAATGGATTAATTTGTTTTTAAAAAAATTAACATGTTAATTTTGTTATGGCGATATAGGAAACTATGATAAAGCAAATATTATGGAATTGTTTTACAACACAATGAATGTGGAATAAATTTGTTTTAGAGATATTATTAAATTAAAAAAAAAACATTCATTGTCTATAAAATATTATATAGTTTTAATATTAAATTAATTTAAGTAGAAGGTTTAGTTTACAATTTTAAATTTAAAGATTTATTTCATAAAAAAAAATGGTTAAAATTTTCCAATAAATTGTAGAATAAAATAATGGAGGGAAATACATGAAACAAATTTTTTGGAGGGAAAATTTCATTCTTTAAGCTATACAATATAATTAGGAGAGTCTGCATTTGTATAATTCAACCTCTTTTATTTGAAAGGGATGGATTCTTCTAATAATGAAGTTTCTCTTTGTGAAGCATCAACATCATCATCGCGTAACAACTCTATTCATATTGATTAATACAACGTAAATTCTTCCACTATGAATAGAGAGTAAATTCTTCCACTTATTTCTAATCCTAAGGACTATTAGAGTAGCAATAATAAAAGACAGGATGAAGAATTTCAAATAAATGAAGAGTCACAGTTTCCACTTAGTCCTAATCCTAAGGATTACGAGAGCAATAGTAATGAGGAGAATGATGAAGAATTTCACAAAAATGGAGTGTCACGATGTCCACTTAGTCCTAATCCTATGGACTATGAGGGTAGCAGTGATGAAGAGCATGACAAAAATTTTCAAAAGAATGGAGTGTCATGGTGTCCTCTTAGTCCTAATCCTATTGACTATGAGAGTAGCAGTGATGAAGAGCATGATGAAAATTTTCAAAAGAATGGAGTGTCACAGTTTCCTCTTAGTTCTAACCCTATGGACTATAAGAGCAGGAGTGATGAAGAGCATGATGATGAATTTCAAAAGAACGGAGTGTCATGGTGTCCACTTAGTCCTAATCCTATGGACTATGAGAGTAGTAGTGATGAAGAGCATGATGAAAAAATTCAAAAGAATGGAGTGTCACAGTGTCCTCTTAGTCCTAATCCTATGGACTATGAGAGTAGCAGTGATGAAGAGCATGATGACGAATTTCAAAAGAATGGAATGTCGCAATGTCCACTTACTTCTAATCCTATGGACTATGAGAGAAGCAGTGATGAAGAGCATGATGAAAAAATTCAAAAGAATAGAGTGTCACAACGTCTTCTTAGTCCTAATCCTATGGACTATGAGATCAGTAGTGACGAAGAATTTTAACTGAATAGAATGTCACGGTGTCCACCCAGTCCTAATCCTATGGACTATGAAAGTAGCAGCGATGAAAAACATGATGAAGAATTTCAAAAGAATGAAGTTTCACGATGTCCACTTAGTCCTAATCCTATGGAAAATGAGAGCAGCAGTGATGAAGAGCATGATGAAAATTTTCAAAAGAATGAAGTGTCACGTTGTCCTCTTAGTCCTAATCCAATGGTCTATGATAGTAGCAGTGATGAAGAGCATAATGATGAATTTCAAAAGAATGGAGTGTCATGGTATCCACTTAGTCCTAATCCTATGGATTATGAGAGTAGCACTGATGAAGAGCATGATGAAAATTTTCAAAAGAATGGAGTGTCACAGTGTCCTCTTAGTCCTAATCCTATGGACTATGAGAGCAGTAGTGATGAAGGATAGGATGAAGCACTTAGTCCTAATACTAAGGACTATGAGATTAGCAGTGACAAAGGATAGGATGTAGCATTTTCAGTAATTAAATAGTCACATTTTCGATGTAGTCCTAATTCTATGGACTATGAGAGTAGCACTGACAATACATGTGAGGAAGAATATCCAATAAACATTGAGTCAAATTTTCCATTTAGTCCCAATTCTAAGGACTATGATAGTAGCACTGAAGAAGGGGAAGATGAAGACTATCCTCCAAATCAGTATTTGAAAAGCACAGTTGATCATAGTGTGGATAACATTCCTCATAATGATGATGAAAATGCTTATACAAATGATGATCCAATGATGGAGATGTTGCCAAGAAATATTGTATCGAGGAGTAGGAGCATACCTTTTCATATCAATCCAAGATGTTCTAGTTATACAAGGGTTAGAGTAGAATATTTGATGAGAAGAAGTTCTATCAGCGCTCTCATTTCAAGTGAATGTTGTCAAAAAGATTGCTTGAAACATATGGATTTCAAATTTGCATTAGATAAAAGGAAGAGATATTTGTCAATGAATAAAACCATGCAAAATTCATATTTATTTGGGTGCATGCAATCTAAATTTTCAGGTTATGATTATAATATTGGGTCTTTATTTATCTGTAGAAAGGATTTGAAAATGTTTCATTCCATGGGTAATTTTTGTCTCTCAAGAATCCAAGAAAATTTGGAAAAGGATCCCACATTTTAATCAGAAATACATCATAAACGACAGTTTGGGCCATTATCAAATACTGCAATGTCATGGATGAAAGATTTCTTTTCAAAGCATGGAGAGTGTATGCCAAATAGAGAGACAATACATATTCTAGAAAAATTTTCAAGATGAGAAATCTATAACTTATACAAAGAATATGCAGAAGGTTTTGAGGGACTTGGGCAGTTTATTACACATCAATATTTTGTGAAGGTATGGAAGAAAGAATTCAACAATGTCTGTATTCCTAAGAAGACAAGGATGGGGATTTATAGTACATGTGCTTCTCTTAAATCAAAAAGGGACAAATGTGAAGGGTCATAAAGAGGTAAGCATTCATAAATTTAACTTTTAAAATTGTATAGTCATCATCTATGAAAATGTACTTTTTAATTTCTTTCTTTTATGTTGTGTAGATTCAATTATCAAAGAACTTCAGAAGCATCGTGAACAACAAACAAGTGAAAGGAAAAAGTTGTACAAGCATCGAAGGAAGTGATATGATAATCCAAATAAATATTTGGGTTTGATAATTGATGGTATGGACCAAAAGAAAACACTTTTACCACATTTTGTTTGCACACCCAAAAATTTACACGAGGAAAAGTTTATTCAGTATCACTTGGTCGGTTGGATGGTATTCAATGGGAAAATGTTGCCAATGGTGTACTTCACAACTCCAAATATTCATAATGATGCAAATCTGACAATAGCCATAATTCATGGTGTGCTTTCTCATTGGTCTGGTAATCTTCCTAAAGTTTTTTATCTACAATTGGACAACACTTGTCATGAAAACAAAAATCAAGTTGTTTTTTGGATATCTAAACATGCTTGTTGAATTGAGAATTTTTCAGAAGGTAAAGGTTAGTTTCCTTCTTGTTGGGCACGCTCATGACCATATTGATCAAATGTTCAGACATTTTTCAGTCACATTGAGGAGGAAGGAAATTGGGAGCTTTCCATCATTAATTGAATGTATTAAGAAATCATACATGCCAAAGCCTACTTTTGATGTGTTAGAAGAAACTGTTGACATGCGAAGGTTTATTCTAGGATCGCATGGTGAGGAAAAATGCATTGAACAACTTAATGACATTAGCTTCTAACATCAATTTTGTATCGAAAAAAATTGGTGGGAAACCACTAATATGGGGCAAGAAGTATTCACCTACTGCAAAATGGGCACCGTCATCAGGTTTGGATTTTTTGAAGTCCATTCCAGATCATCCAATATTTGCATCAAAAATATTGTTATTATAATGAGTTGGTAAAGTTCATAATGCATGCATATAGAATAGAGACATAAATTATTTTGATTGCTTAGAAGAAATTAAAAAATGTATTAGATATACATATGAGTACTTTGACATTGTTGATTCAATTTGGTGGGAGTCATTTTTCAATAATCAAAGTGATATCATTTCAACAACAACAAATGAAGATATACCTTTGAAAAATCCATTTATTTGGCCACAAAATGTGTCAAATGAACATGAGGAAATAAACATTGTTGAATAGCAATAATCTCAAGGTATTATTAATTCTTCACAGGAAGAGGAAAAATAGATGTATATTGTTTCCAGAAGGTCTCGTGCACAACATGAAGCCATGGAAGACCTTTATAGGGGTCTAGTACAGGATATTAAGGAGGGCTACATGATCGCAGTGCTAGATGATGGAGATCCCAATGGTTATCCATTCTGGGTTTCTAAGGTTATAAAGGTCTTTACAGAAAATGAGGATGTTACAGGTGTTGAAGTACATTGGTATGACACAAATACACACCCATTCAATGGTGAGTATAAGCCAGAGATGGTAGTTGACAAAAAAAATGGCGAAAAGAGAAAAAGAAAGGGTACAAATATAAATCGTCGCCACACAGACCTCTTAAAATTGGAGGATGTTGACATACTTGTTTATGACTTCAATTTAACAAAGAGAGGAACTCTTGCTTCAAGATGATAGAGACTATAAAAAGGTTGTTACCAGAAGGAACAATGTTGAGATGGGATTTTGTCGAAACCAGTCATAGATATAGAAGAATTTCAAAACCTAAAATGGTGGGCATGCATGTGGACTCATATGGGCCACTAGTTGATGAAAGAGAAGAATATGGAACATCTTCGCCTCCATCCAATCATTCATCTGGAGATGTGAATTATGATGGTGTGCAAGAAAATATGAGTGGTTTTGAATAATTGTCTAAGACAGTTTATATAACTAATGTTTGCATTGTATCTTGAAATAAATCTTTTTATTTCTATATGGTGTTAAATCAGAAGTTATGAGTCATTTTTATGTTGTTGGATTATATGTCTTAATTATGATTATTTTTATTGTTTAGATTATCTACAATGCAACATTAAATTAGAGATATAGTTTATGTTTCATTCAATATACAAATAATGAAATTTTGATTAATTTAGTCATGTAATTTGTTCATAATGTCATGGTTTTTTAATTTTATGATTGAAAAAAATCCTTTTTTTTGTATCTTTAATGTTATGGTTGAAAACAATTAGAATTTTAGCAATCTTTAGTGTAATGCTATAATATGTTTAATAACATGGATGAAAACTAACAAAATTTTAATGTATTTCATATCCCATTATTTTATCTCTATGGTCATTACTAAAACATGTTGAATTTATACTTAGGTAAGAAAAATGTTATTCTACAAAAAACATTAGTGTGTTTTTTTCCTCATAAACAACTGTTTTTTTGCACATAAAAAATCAGTTTTACTGGCATTTTTTTAAAATGTTGAAAATTGACCCTAAGAAAAAACCACCATTCCAGTATCAAAACTTTTCGTTTTCAGGGTGTTTTTTACACGAAAATTTCATTTTCACTGCCATTTCTAAAACATGTTCAAAATTTAACCTAAAAAAAAGCCATCGTTCCAGTATACACATCTTTCGTTTTTATCATTGGTTTTTATTTTTTTAAGGGTTTTTTGGCTAGAGTTCCCATTTTGATTTTATAGTTCCTGTTTCAATGTTTAAATTGTTCTCACTTGTGTCATGATCAAAACCATACATTTACAAAATTTCAAATCTAGCTCATTAACTTCCATTAACGACTCAGTCCCCTCCTTTGAATTATCTCCCCCCCACCACTTTTCCTGCCCCTTATGTATACCTCACCCTGAAGAGTACTTCCCCCTCCATTGCTTTCCCTTCTTCCAAAGTTATCCTCTCCTTGAATCCCTCTCTTCAATTCATTTCCATGACCCTTGGTTATCCCTCCTATGTCATCATAAAAACCCCCATATTTGAGGGACCCCCTCCTTATTCTATTTATCCAGTTAGTGTCCCTATTCCTTCCATTAGAAATAATGTGTTATCACCCTCTCTTAATAAGAGTGTTGTAAATATCTATAGGTTTTCTTTTGAACCTAAGGTGTATAGTCATTTGGAGAAAGGATTAAAATTTTCCCTTGCTCCGAAAAACATCTCAGTTGAGGATATTATTTGTGGCATTGAGTACGAAATTAGAGACTTACCATATAACATAAGAGATGTCATTAGGCATTAATGTTTGGTTGTTCTTAGAAAGGGTAAACCTCTTAAGAGAAAAATAAGCAAGCTAGAATTCAAATCCCCTGAGATCTTGAAAAATAATCCCGACATTTTTATTCTCAAAGATGACAAGGGTGGGATAGTTCTTATCTTATATAAGGATGACTACCTGTTGATGTTGCAATAAATGCCCTCCAAAATTTTTCCTACACTTGAATTTTGGAGCCTAATAGGGATACTATGATCTATCGCTCCATCGGTGATTAATGTTTTGTAAATTTTAACTATCAAAGTCACTTGCGCACAAATGCGTAGTCCTCAATGAGCTCATGAGAACACTTCCTTTATGCAAACACGAACAACAATAGGACCTTCTAATAATATAGTGCTAGTTCAATGTTCAATTTATGCGACAGTTACTGCACAATTTTGTTGAAATGATCCCTCACTTTTGTTGCATTTGTACTTCCATTTTGGTGAGTTTGCTCAACTTTCATCTTTTGTGCACTTTCGCTTTCACAAGTGTCGTTTTAATATTCTAGGTTGTTGATTTTTCTTGTTTTCACTTTAATAAGTATTTATTTCATGTTATCTTCACTCTATATTGTGTAATTTTCAAGGTCGCCTACATTTTTCAAGTGTCGTCTTCATGTTTGCCTCCTGTCACGTGTGTCACTTTTGTGTTTGCACTCTTGCATGTGTCACACCTTCTCCTATCACTGAAGTTACTTCTAGCATACTCTTCTACACTAGATGGTCTTACATGTCATTGGACTAAACACTAGACACAATCCTACATATTAGCACACCTTTTGGCCACAGTTGTCACTTCTATCATAACTTGTGTTCTAAGTGTTGTAATGTGTTATTTCAATGGTCACACTTAGAAATAGGTGTTGCTTTGCTATTCTTTTAAGGTGTGATTTTTGTTCATGATTCCTTCGCATTCCATTGGTTTGTATTAATGGAATTTATATCTAATGTCCATGTTTGATTCATCCTAGGATGCATTTATTTCTCCTACTCTGTTAGTCCCACACTTACCCATTTTGGGAGCTCTTCTTCGTCCTTCAGCCCAGTGAAAATTCTAAAGGAATTAGTCCTATTACTAGGTGATGAGCACAAGTTATTCATGAGCTGAATTAATCTATCTTTCATCCCATACTTGTGCAATAAGTATTATCTAAGGTGTCCTCCCTCTCACCATGGAAAATTTTAGGGGCTAATGTTCGCCTAGTGGGCTAATTCTCCATGATTTTTCCACCAAAAATATTCGCCAATTTCCAATTTTCATAAAAGATGATTCGCCCAAAGTTTAGAATATAAAATTATTTTCCCTTAAAAATCACCAACATTATATAGAGACTATATATAAAATCATTATAAATTTGAATAATTTTACAAATATATCAATAAACATTTTATATTTTTCATATTAGGGATTAGTAAGATTCGCCAATGTTTTTAAACTTCAAGAAAAATTTCCATCCTTTAAATTTTCCTTGCCTCTCACAGTGCATTATACTTCCTAAGAATAAATTACCTAGCCTTGTGCTTCCTTTCTCAATGAAAAAGTGTACTTCAAAAAAATAAATACCCTTTTAGTGCACTTTTGAACAATGAGGCATAGTTCAAAACACCAAATCAGACTTTGGAATAATGAAGTATCCTTTGTCTCTTAAAAAATGCATGGTGCAATCATGAAACACAAAGCCTTAAAGTGCATGGCATACTCATGAAGCATGAAGCCTTCCCTTAGAGCACATGGCACACTCATGAAGCATCAAGCCTTAAGGTGCACGGTGCATTCAACTAACTTGAAGTCTTTATTTGAGTGCACTCCATCAATTCAAAGAACAGGGCCCTCATAGTTCCTCTTGAGCACACAAGTGCACTGTGAAGGCTCAAATATTGAGTCATTCATCCCTTCGATGTGCACCCTTGAGACCTCCTTTCTTCCTTGAGCACATGAGTGCACGCTAAATCAACAAGTGTTTTCTCCTCTAGACTTCGACTATGCGCCCTGCACCCTCCTTTCCCCTCTTAAGCGCATAAGATTACTTGGAAGTCTTGAAGCTAGACACCTTCATCTGTTCAATGTGCTCCCTTTCCCCCTCCTTAGCTTCCTTGAGTGCATGAGTGGATCTTGAACCAAAAAATCATTCTCCTTCATGCTTCAGACCTGCGCCCAACACTATTGAGTTCTCTCTCTCCTCCTTGAGAACATGAATGTGTCTTGAAGGCCTCTTATGAGCCTTGATGATTTTTACTACATCCTCCTAATCGAGCCTTCTTCTTTTAACCCTCTCACAAGGCTATCACAAGCAGATCATTCCATGAGCTAGGTAGTTATAGAATATATGTTTTTAGACTGATTTTTCCTCATCATGAATTATTTAAATTGGAAATAGTACCTTCGTAGCATGAAAATATAATGTGAAAAATCATATATCAAGGAGAAAACATAAAGAAACACATGCGAAGGAGAAGAAAAAAGCAAAGCTATCATGGAGACATGAAGCAAATCATGGACAAAGACAAAAAGAAGACATTGCATGATGTCTCAACATATTTTGATACTGGTCAAAGACCCTTTGGAGGGTGAAAATTAATAACAAAGAATATACTTCATGAAGATGAAACATAGTTTATATCTATAATCAAGAATGAAAGATGAAGCAGCAAGGAAGACAACTTGGCATTTTCACCTCATCATGAAGTTCATGTCATCATTATCAAGTTGTAATTTGTACAATTGTCATCGTAATGGTCAATATATGTTCATATGTCATGCCACATCATCATGTGTAATGTAATGGTGTACTCTCAAGGAAAGGATGAAATTCAATGTGTGGAATTCTGAGAGTCATATGTGGAATATGAAAAGTAACTTAGTCATATATACACAAAATGTATTTAGGAGAAGTCCAAAAGTCATTAGAAATTCAAGAGTTAATTAGAAGTCCAAGAGTCATGAGGGTAATTCAAGAGTCATGGGGATATGCAAGCTCATCCCCCTTTTTATAAAATCAACTTCATAACTCAAGAAAAAGGATTTTGGAGGCTTAAGCTTTGGAAAGCTAGTTTTGGCTTCTCTACTTGGCATAGGAGAGAAAACTATTCTTTAGAGAAGAAAGAAGTGAATTAATGTTACACTATCGGAACTAGTGTCTCATCATTGTAACTGTGTACCTATATCTTTCACCTTATAATTGAAGCTTGATGAGCAACACATTTTCATACATGTATTTTGAATGTCTTGGGACTATTCTTTGGATGTTTGCTATATATGTTTCATTCACATGTACTAAGGAAATTGAACTATTTCAGTTGCCTCAATACTTATCTTGTTGAAGGTGTGTTGTATGGTGTTTAATGATCATTGTGTCTAAGTGAACTAACTCACTAGATATCTAATGAATCTTCCTTTACATATATGTCTCTATTAGGTTATTACTATTACTTCCTTCTAGAGGTTTGATCCAAATGGATCCAAGAATTCCCTCCAAGTCTTCATGAATCTTTTAAAAATCATGCCCAAGGTTAAAAATCCCTTAAAAGATCAAAATTATCATAAGAGGGACACCCTTAGCAGGGTGGAGAAACACTATCAGGAGGCCCAAAACCCATGAAATCATGAAAAAAATAGAGTAATTGCAAGCGAAACAAGTGATGCACAGTAGTCATCTGATCTAGCGATGCACAGTCCAGATCGGATCGGAAATCGCAATTGGCGGTGACCTTCAGCAGATATCGACAAGATACACATAAGAGTTGCAATCGCGAACAATGATATCAGTGCTTAACATATGTATATGGTGATGACGATTGGCAGAGTTAATATGGATCGTAGATCAAGCGCACAGATCGACGACCCATATTACATTGCAAGATCGCTATCAGGGGATTACAGGAACGCATACAACAGCCTAGGGGCATTGTGATGAGCGATTGTGATATTGCAATCAGAGGGACCTGATGATCTGAACCCAATAGGATTATCAGTAATATTTTATAGGATTTGAGATCTACAAATAGGGCCATTTCAATGTATTTTCACGATTTTCGTGTATTTCCAAAATACAAAGGAAACAAGCCATTGCAATTTGTGACAGTGACAACAGGAGGACCTAATGGAAAATAGGGAGGATTTAAGGAATTTTGAAGTCCGACTTGTCATGTTTTTGGCAAATTTCTCCATTTCAAAATGCATTTCCCTGTGTTTTAATAAGACGCAACTGTTTTAAGAATTTCAGAGATCCAGGGTACTCTGGCATTATGGGTAGGTGGTCACCTCCCCTCCATACATTAAACAATGATTGAATAATGCTATCATAGGGATTCTAAGCTTTCAGAGGCCGGGGAGACTAAGAGCCGAGGATGCGAAATGAATAGGCAACCCAAAATGGCTTTAAAAACCACAGACATAGAGCAAATAGGCAGGCAATATTGAAGAGCAAATGCGAGAAAAAGTTTAGGGAAGATTAAGAGTTGTGTGGGAGTCTGTGTACTTAGAGGAGGCTTGAGGGATTCAAGTGAATCTCTTGTTATTGTAATATGTTTGTGTGTGAGGCTCAAATTGAGCTCACTATTGTAAACAGAACTCTGCTTGAAGACATAATAGAGAGGTCATCATTGAAGGTTGGACCGGGAGATGTAGCCCATGAGTATTGGTGAACTCCTTATAAATTTTTTGCATCATGTGTTATCTATTATGTTTTGTTACTGCTTCATTGTCTATGCATTTCACAATCTTATCGATCCATTGCATATAATGACATAGACTAAGCCATGCACATAATTTTGTAATACCTTATTAATTGTCTTTGGATCTCATTTTTAGATCAAATGTTATCAGAGCTTTAGGTTGCTAAGGTTAGACATGCTTGTGCTAGACTATTTATGATGCTCACTAGATCAAAGCTTAAATTAGGAGAAGGAAAATTGGTTGATTCTAGCCCAGAAATTGGTAGAGTCTATACTAGGTGGAAAATGGCAGAAGAAAACCCTTTGGAATCAGACTCTCAGTTCATGGACAGCTTCATGACCATGAGAGCCATGGTAGAAGAAATGTATAGAGAATTTAAGAAAGGTCGGAGTGAATATTCTTCTACTTCCAAACAAGAAAAAGGAGTAGAAGAATCTCATATAGATGGCCATTCTAAAGGCAAAGGGAAAGGAAAAGAAGTTCTGTTGTCCACACCTCCTGACAGCCCTAAAAATAAAAAGAAGAAAACACCTTTGATTAAAATAGATGTTAAATTTGATTTTCCTATTTATGATGGATAGTTAAATGCAGAGAAGTTAGATAACTAGATTAGGCAGATTGATGTGTATTGTAGGGTGCAAAATATTGATTCAGACAGAAGTAAGATTCAGCTAGCCAGCCTACACCTTGGAGGAACTTCCTTGGTATGGTGGGAAGGTAGGACACAAGCTGACTTGAAGAAGCATGGTAAAACTCTTTCTGTCTGGAGTGAATTTGTTTCTGCAATTAAAAAACAATTCTATCCACTAGCTTATATGCAGCAAGCTATCATGAGTTGGGAAACTGTTCACCAATTAAAAGGGAAAAGTGTACAAAGCTACACCCAAGAGTTTAGAAAAAGATCTTTGATTCTAATCATTTCTTTATACTCAACTGAAACATTTCTGAAGTATATAGGTGGTCTGCATAGTTAATTGAGACATACTATTCTCATTTCTAACCCTACTAGCATAGATGAGGTATCTGTTCAAGCTACCCATCTAGAGGCTAGAGGCAAGAATGTGAACCTAGAGATTAGGGGATCATCAAAACCCACTACAAGGAAGAACAAGGAAAAGAGGAAGCAAAAATGGAAAGAGATGAAGGCCAATACTGTAGAAAAGGCCAAACCTTCATGCACTCACTGCAAGAAGGATGGAAATAATGATGAACATTGTTGGCCTTTGCATATAGAGCTGAAGCCCAAGAAGTTCGATGGCAAGAAGAAGCAGATTGATGCTGCTATACAAGAAGATTTGGGGTGAGACTCAGGTGATCAAACAACAATTGCAGCCACAGGTATAAAAGGTAAAAATTCTAAAGCATCTACTAAGAATTCTACCCAAACTATTGATAGTGAAGAAAAATGAGAGAAGAAGGCATGAGCTTTTTCATATTAGAGTGATTTCCAAACATCAAAAGATTGATAATTTGTTTGATAGTGGCTCACAATTAAACTTAATTTATGAAGCAATTGTAAGGAAATTGGGACTGCTAACCACACCTCACAAGAAGCCATATCCATTAGGTTGGGTATGTGATAAAGAAAAACTACAAGTGACTAGACAATGTAAACATACGTTTTCTTTTGGGTCAACATTTGTGGATGAGGTTGAGTTAGATATTGTTCGCTTGGATATATGTGGAATTTTTTTAGGAAGTCCTTACTTGTATGATAGAAAAGCCATATTCTGTAGAGCTGAAAATAAGTATCAACTTGTTAAAGATGGGATAGAATATATTGTAAGAGCTCACAAACTCAAGAATAATTATACTCTCATAAACGCAGGGCAGATGAAAAGAATTGTAAATTCATGCAAGAAATTTTTACTGATGGTTGTAAGGGAAAAGAAATCTGATAAGACCAATGTATTTGAAGGTTATGATGCTAAACAACAAGTTGATTTAGAAAAGGTTGTTTCAAAATATGATATCTTATTTCAAGAACCTAAAGGTCTACAACCAAAAAGGGAAATTGTACATGATATTAATTTGCAGCAAGATGCTCCATTGCCTAACATCAGAATCTAAAGGTTATCTGCTTTAGATAATGCAGAAATCAAGAAGTAGGTACAGGAGCTACGTGAGAAAGGGTTCATAAGACCAAGCACATTGCCATGCAGATCCCTTTTCGTGTTGGTGAGAAATAAGTATGGTTTGTGGAGGATGTGCATTCATTACTAAGCATTGAATAAAATAACAATCAAGAATCATTATCCCCTTCCTCGCATAGATGATCTATTGCATCAACTAAAAGAGGTTGTTTACTTTTCCAAGTTGGACCTGCATAGTGGTTACCACCAGGTCAGAGTAGTAGAGCAAGATGCATGGAAGTCTATTTTCAAAACAAAGCAAGGGCTTTATGAATGGCTAGTTATGCCTTTTGGTTTAACTAATGCTTTTGCCACTTTCATGAGAGTAATGAATGATGTACTCAGGCCTTTTATTGATGATTTTGTAATTGTATATTTGGATGACATTCTTGTATTTAGTAAAACATGGGAAGAACATTTGAAGCATGTGAAGCAAACTCTAGATGTTTTGAAGCAAGAAAATCTCTATGTTAAATTGTCAAAATGTGAATTTGGTAAAACATCTTTGAATTATTTGGGTCATATTGTAGGGGGTGGTGAACTAAAGATAGATCCCTCTAAATTTGTAGCCATTGTAAACTGGCCTAAGCCCAAGTCTGCTACATAAGTTAGAAGCTTCTTAGGGGTAGCACAATATTGGAGAAAGTTTATTGCTAACTTTTCCTTAGTTGTAGCTCCCTTATACGCTTTGACAGGATTGAACAAGGTGTTTCAGTGGGGAGGAAAACAACAAAAAACCTTTGACACCTTGAAAGAAAAAAATAGTACAACACCAATAGTAGCATTGCCAAATCTTCAACAACCATTTGAGATTGAAACAGATGCCAGTGAATATGCCATGGGAGCAGTGTTGATGCAACATGGTAAACCCATATGCTACCATTCTGAGACTTTTAATTCTACAGTAGTTAATTATCCTACATATGATAAAGAATTGTATGCATTAGTCCAGAGTGTGAAAATGTGGAAACATTACTTAATGGGCAAAGAAATAGTTATACATATTGATCATCAACCACTTCAATATTTACACTCACAAACTAAGTTGCAACAATCAAGACACTATAGGTGGATGGGTTTTCTACAGTAGTTTCATTTAGTCATCAGATATAATAAGGGCATACACAACAAAGTTTCAGATATGTTTTCTAGACCAATCATAAGTACATCTACTATACTTAAGCATAATTCAGTAATGCACGAAAGCTAAATTGAACAATATGCTCAAGATATAGACTTTAGAGATGTATATGCAGCTTTAAGTAATGGAAAAAAGGTAGAAGAATTCGATTACTGTGTTAAGGACCAACTCTTGTATCATTTGGGAAAGCTATGCATTCCACAAACAGAGAAAATTAATATAATTAGGGAAGCACATACCTCTCTGATATAAGGTCATTTTGGTGTAAGCAAGACAATTGCACAATTACAAAGATACTACTATTGGCCAAGAATGCATGAAATAGTTTCTAGATATGTAAGGTGGTGTACAATGTGTGCTAAAAGTAGGCCCAGTAATAGAAAACTAGGCTTGTACACTCCACTACCAGTACCTTCTCGTCCACAAAATGTGTATTTTAATACCTTGTAATAAGCAAATTACAGCTGAACAAACAACGAAATTGTTCTTTCAACAAGTTTGGGTGCATTTTGGGCTACCCACTTCCATAGTATCTGATCGAGACTCCCAATTTGTTGGGAAGTTTTGGTCAAGTTTGCGGGAATTAATGGACACCAGACTGAAGAAAAGCACAGCTTTTCATCCACAAACAGATGGTCAAACAGAGGTAGTCAACAGAACAATGATCCAGCTGCTTAGGGATTATTGCAGCAAGCATCCCAAGATTTGGGAGGAACATTTATGTTATGTGCAACATGCTTACAACTGTGCTAAACATTCTTCTACATAGAGATCTCCTTTCGAGACCTGTTTTTGTTTTATACCAAGGCCTCCCTTAGACATTGTCTTTGAAAAGGACATAGCAGTTTAAGTATGAGGGTTTACGCAGTGCATTATATTAGATATCATTTTGGGATTCAACTGCGTTAAGTAAGTCATTCACGTATGACATAGCAGTTGCTGGACATAGTGATGTGGACAAAGCAACCAGATTCATTGAACAAATCCAAGAGATTCATCAGGTAGTGCAAGAACAACTAGAAAAGAGCCAAGTCAAATACAAGGCAAGGCATGATAAATACCGGGTGGAGCACAACTTCCAGGTTGGTGATCAAGTCTGATTATATATCAGCAAGGACAGAATGCAAGGTGAAGGAAAGAAGCTGAAGCCAATAAGGTATGGGCCTTTTAAGGTACTTGAGAAAATTAGTGAGAATGATTTCCGCCTTGATCTGCCAGCATACATGCACATCTATTCAGTAGTAAATGCAAAAAATTTAAGATTGTTTGAACCTTCTTTAATTGAAGATCCTGAAGAGAAAAGTCAATTTCCTTCCATTGATGATTTGTTGCCTGAATACCTCAATGAGCTGTAGGAAGATACAGTTCTGGACAGCAAGGTGAGAACAATGTGCAGAGCATATGTTGAATACCTAAGGATTGGACTCAAAGGTTCAAAACCCAATAGTGCAGAAAGGATAGAGATTGGACAAGTGAGGCAACTATATCCTCACTTAAGCGATGCCTAAAAACTAAGTTTTGGTGGTCGAAAAGATAAAAATTATCATAAGAGGGACACCCTTAACAAGGTAGATAAACACTATCAGAAGGCCCAAAACCCATGAAATTGTGAAAAAAATATAGTAATTGCAAGTGGAGCAAGTGATGCATAGTAGCCATCCAATCTAGCCGATCAACGGTCCAGATTAGATCGGCAATCGCAATTGGCAGTGACCTTCGACAAAGATCGGCGAGATCCACATAAGAGTTGCAATTGCAAACAACAATATCAGTGTTTAACATATGTATATGGCGACGTAGATTGGCAGAGTTAATATGGATCATCAATAAAGTGCATAGATCGATAGCCCATATTACGTCACAAGATCGCTATCAAGGGATTATAGGTGCGCTTACAATGGCTCGGGGGAATTGCAATGACCGATTGTGATATTGGAATCGGAGCGACCCGATGATCCGAACCCGATTGGATTATCAGCAATATTTTATAGCATTTGAGATCTGCAAATAGGGCCATTTCAATGTATTTTCATGATTTTCGTGTATTTCCAAAATACAAAGGTAATGAGCCATTGACATTTGCAATAGAGGCAACAAGCGGACCCAATGGAGAATAGGGAGGATTTAAGGACTTTTCAAGTCCAACTTGTCATGTTTTTGGTAGATTTTTCCATTTCAAAATGCATTTCCCTATGTTTTAATAGGACGCGGTTGTTTTAAGAATTTCAGAGACCTGGGGTACTTTGGCATTATGGATAGGTGGCCACCTCCCCTCCATACGTTAAACAATGATTGAATAATGCTGGCAGAGGGATCTAAGCGTCCAGAGGCTGGGGAGACTGAGAGCCAAGGATGTGAAATGAACAGGCAGCCTAGAATGGCTTTAAAAGCCAAAGATAGAGAGAAAAGAGGCAGACAGTATTGAAGAGCAAATGTGAGAAAGAGTTTAGGGCAGACTGAGAGCTGTGTGGGAGTCTATGTACTCAAAGGAAGCTTGAGGGATTCAAGTGAAGCTCTTTTTATTGTAATATGTTTGTGTGTGGGGCTCAGATTGGGCTCACTATTATAAACAAAACTCTGCTTGAAGACATAATAGAGAGGCCACCACTGAAGGCTAGACTAGGAGATGTAGCCCATGAGTATTGGGTGAACTCCTTATTAAATTTGTTGTGTCATGTCTTATCTATTATGTTTTGTTACTGCTTCATTATTTGTGCATTTCACAATCTTATCAATCCATTGCATATAATGACATAGACTAATCCATACACGTAAGTCTGTAATACCTTATTAATTGTCGTTAGATCTCATTTTCAGATCAAGGTTCACCTTTTTTCTCCCCCCGTAAAAGTATCCTTTTACACATTACAATTGGTGTTTCATAATGTCAACTTACTTCTTGTTCACGGGTTATGTATATAATCACTAATGTTATTAATTGAAACCAAGGAAAACCTTACCGTTACAGTTGTCGGGTTGATTCTCCGGATGCGACTCCTACTCCAAACTATGTGAGGTCTAACTAGGACTTCGCATTAGGGAGACCCTTGTATGTTGGAAGTATCTAGCACCATCAAAACTACCATAGAAAAATGTTGGATTACCTTTATAACAACAATAGCTACAAAAATCTAAGTATGACCCTTTTACAAAAAGTATTGAAAGCTATATCTTTAGCTATATAATCTAATAGCACTTTGAACTCCATAAGCCATAAGTTTATTAAGAGAAACTCTCTTACTCCAAGGATATATTGGCTTCCAAAGATCCATAAGGACCCCCCCCTCCCCCCCCACGAAACCAATTATCAATACAATATGTGGGTCATTTTATCTTCTAGTGAAGTATTTAGCTCAAACCCCTTATTGGCCTTAGAAAATCCTTTGGTAAGAACTATTTTTGTTTTTTCAATGAGCTAAAGGGTATTAGGATTGATCCCTGTGATATTCTTGTCAGCTTTGACGTGTTATCCATTTACACCAATATTCCTATTAATGAGGCTATAAAGATGATCAATTGCATTACTGATCAATATACAACCAGGTTGGTTGAGATCTGCCTTTCCTCAACTTTTTACACTTCGAAGGTGCATTTTATGAATAGACATGTGGAGTTTCCATGGGTTCTCCACTCTCCCAAATCATGGCTAAACTTTTCATGGAAGACTTTAAATCCAAGGCATTGGCTTCAACTCAATTTCAACCTAAAGTTTGGAACAAGTTTGTAGATAATACATTAATCATCTCACTTCATGGGCACTAAAAGTTGGATCTATTTTTTTAGCATCTTAATAATCAATATAACTCCATCAAGTTTACAATGGAGCCATAATTCAATGGTAGCCTTCCTTTCCTTGACGTTATTATTTCTAAGAAAGATGATGGTTCCTTCTCTCATCAAATCTTTCATAAGAAGACTCACACAAATAAATATCTTCATGCGAGTTCCCATCCTCATCCTGCTCCGAATCTAGCAGTTCTAAACACTTTTGCTACTCGTGTTTTAAGATTTTATGTTGAAAGACACTTGGATAATGAGAAAACCCATATCCTTAATGTGTTTGAAAATAATGACTATAATAAGCACCAAGGTCTCAATGCCTTCTTAAAGGTGAGCATAGGTCCAAGGATAAGGAAAGAGCCTAGATTTCTAGTCATCGGTGTTCAACTTCCCTTTATCTAAGGGACTATAAACAAGATTTCTCGAATCCTTAAGAATAACAAGTTCCCTTCCAACTTTAGGCCCCTAAACACCATTCACAGCTCACTAATATCCATCAAATTCTCAATGGACACAAAAAATATGAAAAGTTTTTATGTAATCCCATGTTCTTATGGGACTCCCCACATTGGATAAATTGGACACTTGATAAAACAAATGATCATGAGCATGCAATTGATATCAAACATTGTAGGACTCGCTCCTCAACCTTGGTGGAACATGTTGAGAAGTAAAAACACCACATCTGTATCAAAGAGCCCATGTTGATTGTCATCATTGATCATTTCCAACACTGAAAGTTTAGGGAGGCCATCAAAATTGAGAGAAGGTCAAGTACTATGAATAAATATGATGGATGGGAGATTATTGGTTGTTGGATCACTGTGTTTTCTTCTGAAGGGTCTTTGTTTTTAGTTTTTCCCCTCCTTTCCTTTCTTTTGTTTTCTCCCTTCCTCTTTTATTTTATTTTTTCAATTTACTTCATCTTTCCTGATGACTATACATTTTTTTCATATTTCTTATAAGTTCCTAGTTAAATGGCTTAATGTTATTCTTGCACACTATATAAAAAAAATAAAAAAAATACTAATTGATAACAATACTTTCCCCTTTTTTGTGTCATTGTTTCTTTTTGTAAGCTTGGCAGTTCCTTTCTATTCCATTTCAAAAATAGGAAGATTTTACATCCATATCGAACATGATCAAATGGCCTCAACCTGCCCACTGTGAAACTAGGTCTATTGGTCATCTCACTGCATTGTATACCATCTAAAATATGAAGAGTTCAGAATTTCTAACAAACATATATAAGCCTGATTATCTTTAAGTATTCTATTTACTATATATCTATAACAAAATAACAGAACCTGTCAACCAATCATTTATACATATCAAAATTAAAGAAACAAAGCTATGCAGATCAAACTATTACTCATTAGATGATTCTATGGTTGTCGGGTCTTGAGCACTAGACCCCGACAGCTCAATCTGAGGAAGGCAAGGAATATGCTACTCTATATGGCTGAGGCAAGCATTTTCCTACTGAATATGATGCTAAATGAGCTGAAAATCCCTATGAGTTTCCTGAAATTTAGTTTTTGGCTTGGACGTTCCTGTAGTAGAGGTAGTCATAGATTTTTCCAAAATATTTTTCATCATCCAATATAGATACACTATCTACTGAAACTGAGTGTATTGGGCTCTAGAATGGCCTAGGTCTAGGACGAGGTCCTGTCATTCATCCATCTCCAGATCAATTCCCTCTTATTGTTGTTTAAAATCAATCTCCCACCCTTCTATTACCTAGTGAATCTGAGGGTGTATATTAGTCTCGTAGGACTGGGTTGCCTCCTTGATTAAGTGCTTTGTATTTTGTTGATCCCATCCCCATCCCATTGTCAACTATGGTTGGGGTTGTTGTATACCACAACGCTAGCCTTGACCCTAACTCTGGCCATGACATCCCCATGCATTTCTCCCTCTGCTCAAGGAAGGTTGAGCCATTACATAATGTTGCAAACCATAAATATGAGATAGATATGGATTCTCAAATGTGAAGACTATTGCCACCAAGGACCTCATCTTGACTGGAGACTAGCACATAGGGAGACAACCTAGCATAGGGTCCCAACAAATTTGTTGAAGACGCGGCCCTATGGAAGTTAAACAATAGAATAAAATATGATAGTAAACATTATGCCAGTTAGAAATATTTTTTGTCGCCTCATTGTCATGGTTTCGGGGAAACAAGTCGCCAACAATATCTCAAAGATCATAAAAACATGTTGAACAAGGGACCATAACTAATTCAAGGTTTTTGTTCACAAAAATACCCCATATCATGCTAGGAAAATGGTTTATTTGAGGAACTAAAGACTTTAAAAAAATCCCCCATGCGAAAGATAAAGACTGAAATCCCGAGTGCATTCCAAGGATGCATGTGCACCAAAGGAAGCATAATTCCAAAATACATAGAGATAATTCGAAAAATACCTAGACAACCTAGCAAAATAAATGACTCTTACCCCTCATACTTCCCAGGAGGTTTTATCCCTATCACATAACACCATCTCAAAGGCATCCATCCATAGAATTATTAAATACCAACAAAACACAATGATAAGTGTATTCACAAGGAAAACAAATTGGACATACCCGCAACTGCAGTTTATAAAATATGAAATGATGCCTTTTTCACGTTGCTTTTTGACCTAGTAAGTTGCGTTCACTACCACCTCAAAGGTTCTTGGAGGACTAGTTCCAATACAGGCAAACCAAACTAGATCCTTCACATAAAACTCTAAGGATATGCCTTCTAATTGATACCAACATCGCACCTTAATTACATTAACACTCCTCACCGCCTTACGCATGGGGGAGTATGTGTGAGGGTTGCCATCCGGCCACCCATCATCCCATATCATTACTCCTCTCACCATGGTATAGATCCCACCAATGCCCTCCCTTCAACTCTCACACTGATTGGGGGACTTTTTTTTATTAGTAATATCATATATTTTATATATAGATTTACATATACACATATCTCTATATGTATATATGCTTATTTATATATTTATTTATTAATACATTTATTTAATACTTAATACTTAGTGTTATAGGATATATTG
>APFE030086076.1:126258-142606 GCA_000404065.3 Pinus taeda
C
This sequence comes from Pinus taeda, assembly GCA_000404065.3. Lineage (NCBI taxonomy): Eukaryota > Viridiplantae > Streptophyta > Pinopsida > Pinales > Pinaceae > Pinus > Pinus taeda. Next base: position 126,260 of record APFE030086076.1, read on the forward strand.
TTAATTAAAAGATAAAAATAAATAAGAAGAGAAATAAAATGATATGAGAAAGATCAAAGGATCAAGTGATTATATTATTAATAGATTATAGGCTTATAGTCAATAGATAGGGATTCCAAGGAGGAGAGAAAAAACCCTTAAATAGAGGATTAAAAAGAATAAAGAAAAGAGAGATGAAAGGAAAGATATTAAAGGATTAAGCGAAAGGAATACTAAAAGGAAATCTATGAAATCCTTTATTCATGAGATAAGTCTATATAAATCAAACAAGAATGTCCTTTAATCCTTAACTAAGAAAACACGTTGCTGACACCTCCCATAATGGAATCACAAAATTTGTTATTCTAGAGAATTCTCACAATTCACGATACTTTATCTACTTTGAAAAGATCAAAATTTTATCTTCTTATCATTTCCAATCTTCTCACATCATTAGAAAAACCATTAAAATAGAAAAAATCCCAACAACTCTAATAAGGAAGATGGTTTCACACACAGTGAATCATGGAAACCCAACATCCACCAACTTTCCCATAAGCCTCCCCTTGAAACTATTTGATTTCCTTCTCACATATCTTCAATTCCTTTCAGTTTATCCTTCACTTAATCCTTTAATATCTCTCCTTTCATTTCTCTTTTCTTAATTATTTTTATCCTCTAATTAAGGTTATTTTTCTCTTCCTTAAAATCCTTATCTATTGATTATAATATTACAATCTGTTATTAATATAATCACTTCATCATGTAATATTTCTCATATCATTAGATTTCGGAAGCTGGAGCGCGCGAACGGTAACGGACTGTAGCAGGAGCTAGGGTTTCTGCAGAGTTCTGCAGCGGCACGTTCCCTGCCCAGCGAAACACAGATCTGACAGGGGCAGTGCAGGGAGTCAGGCACGGGGCCTGGAAATACGGCACTAATGGATCCCCCGCAAGGGGAGGGAGAGGCGATACCGCCAACCGGAGAAAACCAACAAGGACCTGAGGTTAATCCTAATGAAGATCATGCAAATTATGACAGATCTACAAAGGAAACGCAGAACACGAAGGACGATCAAGCTCAGCGCGATAACCCAAAGGTTAGTTCATCGACTTGCAAGCCTGTTGCTGCTCACAGGCAAGAAGTTGAGTTACCTAGCCACCGTATTAATCCAAGAATACAGTATATGAGGGATAATGCTCTCATAGGTAAATTTATCAGATTCTGGCCAACAGAAAAGGCCCTGAGAAACTGGATCAATATCAAATCGCGCCCAAAAGGACAAATAACCCTGCTTCTAGGGCTGAAAGGGTTCTTTACAGCTATTTTTAACTGCTTGGAAGACAGAAATAGAGTATTCGATGGGGGTCCCTATTTTTTCAACTCAGCAGGGCTATTTCTCAGAGAATGGGTTGCCCGTTTCAATCCAGACAAGGAAGATCTCAGCTATGCACCTGTATGGATTCGATTATACTCGCTTCCTTGGGAGTATTGGGAGGAGGAGTCACTAAAATCCATTGGATCGGTCCTGGGAGACTTCGTCAAAGTCGCAGAAGAAACAAAGACTGTAAGATACACCTCATATGCCTCCTATGCCAGGATTTGCGTATACATGGATCTGAAGCAACCTTTGCCAGACACGGTGCATCTCTATCATGAAGATCAAGATTGGATCCAGGTTATTGACTATGAGCATGTTCCCATCCGCTGTAGGAAATGTCATGCCCTGGGACATCTCTTTAGAGATTGTCCCTTGAATAACAAGCCTACAGCCCAAAACAACCAAGAGAAACAATCTCAGGATGGATTCACCAAAGTAACAAATAGAAGATGAGGAAGAAAAAAATCCACAGCACCTCCTAAGACAGCGCCAGAGGATAAATCCAAGCCCTCCACAAGTAACAATTTCGAGGTCTTAGCAAATAAAGAAACACAGGAAGAATTTATTTCGGAAAAGACAACTCTTCCTTCCTCCAAGTCAGGGGAAAGGAAGATGAACCAGGGAGGCGAAAAGATTAAGCAGGTTTCAGAACCATGGAACAATCCGGAAATGGATATAAACAACACAACTCAAAGCACGGACAAAGGGAAGGAGGCAGCAGGAAGCTTTCAAGAACCACATTTCATGGATGAAGACAGCGAAGCAATTGATATTGGGGAACTTGACATTCTGGGTCTAGAACAAGCATGCAAATCAGGTAATTTTTCCAAAATCCCTGATAAACAAGTAGATAACTTGGTAGAAATCCTGAATAAAGCTCAAAAAAAGTATTCTTTAGGGGTCCAAACAAGCAGTTAATGGGATGGTAAATTTATATCCAAAGACAGTAAAAAGAGGGGACGGAAAACGGCTCTAGAAAGAACTTTTAAGATTGGAGAGGTCTTGGTTGAGTCTGGCAGATATGCCAAACTAACCAAGTATTACAACACTAACCCCAAACCTTCCCAATGAAGTTGATATCTTGGAACATCAAAGGGCTCAATTGCCCAAGGAAAGGGAAACTTCTAAAAATTTTGATAATGGAGGAGAAACCAGCAATTCTCTTTTTACAGGAGACCAAATGCAATTCGATAATTTTGGAAAAAATTGCAGCTAAAGCCTGGCCAGGAGGACTAGTTACAGCTGTAGATGCACAAGGAGCTTCAGGAGGACTCACTATACTATGGGATGCAGGGAAAATCCAACTAGTCAACATCCATGCAAATAAAAATTTCATTCAGGCAGTATTTCATCTTCTGGGCACGAACATATATGGCCATATCACAAATGTATATTTTCCACAAGAAACTCAGCAGAAAGCGGCAATTCTAGAGGCAATATGGCAGCTCAATGTAGATAGGACATACCCGCTCTGGGTGTCCAGAGGAGATTTCAATATGATAGCATCAACAGAGGAAAAGCTAGGAGGGCGTTGCAGAATAAATAGGGATGGCTCACTCCTTAAAGATTTTGTCCAAAACAACAGGCTGATTGATATGCCCACCTCCAACGGTCTTTACACCTGGACTAACAAGCGAGTAACTCCATTGCAAATCGCTTCTCGCCTGGACAGGTTTCTAATTTCAGATAATGCAGTACACATTGGCAGAGAATTCACAGCCCACATCATTCCATTTTCCAGATCGGATCATTGGCCTATTGAACTACATTGGAACATGCCAGGTAATAATATAAAAAGACCCTTTCGATTTGAAGCTTTCTGGCTCTCTCATCCAGATTTCAATGACTTCATAAGCACAACATGGCAAAACTGTAATCCGACTAAGACTACTAAAATGGCTAGATTCCAAAAAAAGCTGAAGCTGCTCAAGGAGGAGATAAAATGCTGGAACAAAAACACTTTCGGCAACATTTTCAGGGAAAAGGAACTCCTCATTCAAGAAATCAAAAATATTCAGCAAAGAATAATTTCGGAGGGACAGTCAGTAGAACTAGCACAAAAAGAACAAGAAATGGAAGAAAAACTTCTAGAACGAGATTTACAGGAGGAAGTTCTGTGGCGGCAAAAATCCAAAATTAGATGGCTGAAGGAAGGGGAGAAGAACACCAAGTTTTTTCATAAAACTACAGTACAAAGGAGAATGCAGAATCAAATTTCACAGGTCAATAATGCACAGGGAGTAAAAATTGAAACACATGAAGGAATAGAACAGGAATTTCTCCATTACTTCAAGGAAATGAATCAAGATCCAAACATCAATAGAGCAGAGGCAATTGACAGCATCATAAGCCATATTCTGCGCCTAATAACGGAGGAACAAAACACTCTTCTTCTCAAACCTATCAGTCTTCAGGAGGTGGAGATAGCAGTGAATTTATTAAAAGTGGGTAAAGCTCCTGGTCCATATGGTTTTATTTCAAATTTCTTTCAGCATTTTTGGGAGCTGATTAAATGGGAAGTTTGGCAAGTAGTAGAAGAGTCCCGTAATCTACTATGGATGTATCTGGGCTTGAATGCAACATCCATTGCTCTAATACCTAAATCGGAGGAATCCAACTCTCCTGACAAGTACAGACCTATTGCCTTGTGCAATATCATCTACAAGATTGTCTCCAAGGTTGTGGCGCTACGGCTGAAACCCATGCTCCCCTTCATCATTTCACCAGAACAATCCGGATATGTCGAGGGAAGGAAAATAACAGACAGGATAATCCTCACCCATGAGATTATTCACTCCCTTAAGCAATAAAAAAGACCAGGTATGTTACTTAAAATTGATCTATCTAAAGCATTCGATAGCATCAGCTGGGAATATACGCAAAAGATTCTAAGAGCTTTTGGTTTTGCATCTTCCTGGATTCGCTGGATAAGTAGTCTCATCTCTTCCATGTTTTTTTCTATTCTCATAAATGGGGTCCCTTCCTCCACCTTTCGTCCCTCTAGGGGAATCAAACAAGGGGATCCTTTGTCACCCTTTCTGCTTGTTATCATGGCGGAGGGATTAGGACGCAGCATAAATTCAGCCATTCTTTCCCGAAATCTCAAAGGCATTACTCTCCACCAAGCCCCCACCATCTCTCACCAGCAATTTGTGGACGACAACATGATATTTGGGCACTCTTCTGTTCAAGAAGCTCATACCTTAAACGCTTTACTTGACAACTTCTCAAAAGCTTCTGGAGTCCTCATCAATAAAGTGAAATCCCAGATCTTTTTCTTCAACACCCATCCGACAACTCAAAGAGAAATAGCTCGCATTTTAGGCTTCTCCATAGCTTCCCTGCCTTCCAAGTACTTAGGAGTGCCCCTAATTGCCTCTGCCCTGAAGCACTCCTCATGGACCAACCTTCTAGAAAAGCTGGAAGCCAAATTATTCCTTTGGACGCATCACGCTTTAAACATGTCCAGTAGGCAGGTGCTCATCAAGGCGGTTCTTCAATCCATGCCGCTCTACTTATTCTCCATACTAGCAGTGCCAAAATGGGTGCTAAAAGCCATCAAAAAATTACAGCGCAATTTCCTTTGGGGTAGCTCAGGACCTAATCGAAAATGGGCTCTGGTCAAAAGGGAGAAGGTCTGTCTTCCAAAAAATGTAGGAGGAATTGGTCGTAGAGATCCGGAACACAGCAATATGATCATGGGAGCAAAAATATGGTGGAAGTGGCTATCATACCCAAACATACCCTGGGCCAGAATATGGACAGCGAATTATGCCAACAATCTGCCTTTGGAGGAGCGCATAAGAATGTCGGAAATAAGTAAGGGATCAGCAATGTGGAACTCAGCAATACTGCACAGAGATTTAATTCAAAAACACAGTTTTTGGGAAGTGAAGGACGGCTGCACAACAAGATTTTGGATGGACTCATGGAAACAATTTCCAAGCCTCACAAAAGGTGGAGATAGCAGTGAAAAGGTAAGTCATTTCTAGAAATCCAACAGTGAATCCGACCACAGAGACTAGAAAGAAGCAAGCAATATTTTACCAGATAGCCCGGAGGCATTCCAGCGCTCTCTAGCCGAAGAACTACAAAAAAGGAAAATTCTTAAGGAGGTGGCCAAAGACAAGCTAAGGTGGGGGTACGAAGAGAAAGGTACATTTACAACTAAGGAGGCGTACCACATTATTCTAAAAGACCAGCTCATCAAAGACAAGCTATGGGAAAAAATATGGAATCCACCCATATGGCCGAAGATCTCCACTTTTCTCTGGCTTCTGTCTCATAATCGGATTCTCACTTGGGACAACCTAAGAAAAAGAAAATTTGCAGGGCCTTCAATTTGCGTCAATTGTAAACTGGAGGAGGAATCTGTTGTACATCTCATGCAAATTTGTCCATTTGGTAGGAGACTTTGGGAGAAAATCGCATTTCGTTGCCCGAAGGAAGGCAGAGTGCTGGGGGATATCAATAACACTCTACGTAATTGGCCCCAAAAGCCTTATCAATGCAACATTCTCAATATTCTTTGGCAAATAGTTCTAGGAATATTGATGTGGAACATATGGAAAGAGCGGAATAGGCGAATATTCAAAAATCAAGCAATGCAACTGGAGCAAGTATGGAAAATCATGCACAAGAATATCCAAGAAACCTTGTCTACTAAATGCTGGTCCCAGGAGGACTTCCCTTCCACTACTCAGGAACAAGCTATATGGAATAACTGGCAGATCCAAATTCAAAATCCTAATTTCTCTCAAGGCAACTTAGCCAGAAAGCAAGAATCTCCAACCAGTTGGACTCCTCCACCTACCAATACATATATGCTCAACTTTGATGGGGCGTCAAAAGGAAATCCTGGAAGTACGGGATATGGGGGAGTGATAATAAATAATCAGGGTAACCCCCTCAAAGTTTTCTTTGGCTCAATAGGATGGAATACAAACAATGCAACAGAACTGGAAGGACGATGGAGAGGGCTCAATATTGCGCAAACTCAGAGATACACACCTCTTATAGTAGAAGGGGATTCTCAAATTATTATAAACATGGCCTCAAAAATCCAACAAGGCTCAGAGATACAGAAGGTGAGCAGAAGCTGGAGAATGGTTACCAGGCTTGAGCTACTCCAACAATGGCTAAGAGACAACAAAACCATATCCTTCAAACATATCAGGCGAGAAGCGAACAAATTATCAGATTTTCTTGCCAATCTAGGAGTGGATCGGGGAAAGGATTACTTCAAAGGTTCACTATAGGGTATAGCCTCAGAGACAAAATTGTCCACATTCCAGGATATCCTAAACAATGATATGCAGACAGGCGAAGAGGCACACCCGGATGCGAGTGTTAATTTGCATTCAATGTAAGCCATGTGCACGCCACGCGGAGAGGACTGCGGGCAGCTGCACAGACAGGTGGTAAGGGAATTCAAGCTGGATGATATGAATGGCATTCAATGCTATTCAATTCAGCCGTTGTCCCAAGAACATCGCGAAGGAATTAACAGGATGACTGCTCTGGCATCCAGAACATTCTCCACAGTTCGAGTTTGGAGGTGGATTGAGAGAGTGAGCTTCAAGGATGAGAGAGGGGAAGGTCAGGTAAGGAAAGAGGAAGGAGGCCAAGGAGGTAGCAGGCCTTACCTCACTGTTCATTTCAGCATAGCGTCTGCTCCTGGTTTAAGGCACTCTCGGGATGTAGAGGTGGATATTGCTCAAGGGATTCGTTTAGTGGCGGTGTAGCACTGCGGAAGCAATGCTTCCCCTGCTAACGAATCCGGATTCTTCCACTTTGAGGCGGTCAGCGTAACAATTGGGGCGTTAATTAATCTTCAGGCTGAGACAAGGCATCCCTTTCCTTCAAACACGATTGCCTCACATCGAACTAATTCCATGGCTCCTCGTCTACGAGCTACTCCTCGTCGTGGACGCAACTATGGGCAGCGGGGAGGTTCAGGAGGAAGGGGTATTCAAAGCCCCCGACGCATTTCGTCCCTCGCCTGTGCGTCGCCACCTTCAACCAGATTGGAAGATTCGGGCTACTCCATCAGCAACACTATGCAGTCAGCAAGATTCTAGTTCAGACGCATGACTAACAAACCGCTAATTTCGGCGCTCGTGACGGTCATCTTCTCCGAAGAAGACGAGGAGGATGGAAGCTTAAAGGAGACTACTAAGGAATAGACGCCTTCTCCCTCGGACAATTCCTCGTAGAGGAGGGGGATGGAAGATAGTTCTTACATCCCTACGTCACAGAGCAAGCTAGACAAAGAAAGCACCTTTGTTCACTCAGAGGAGCAGGCAGAGTTGCTTCAGGAGATAGGGAGCATGAAGGACAAGAATATCATGGACACTACCCAGCAAAAAGCAGAGGCTCCACAGACAATGGAAGATATCAGGCATGCTTCACCCCAGAAGCAAGCTATGGATGAGGAGCCTGACAACTCATTTTCAAACATTCTACACCTCAAGTTGCCGCCGGGAACGAAGCCTGAAGATGTCCAGGACAGTGTGGAGGTCACCTGGGAGCGAGCCCCGGACAAGGAAACCGGGCAATGTTCAGAAAATTTCAAGTAGTATGCTCTGTATTGAGGGTAAGGTCTCTTGCTCTATTCTGGTGGTAAAGTCTCTTACTCTGTTTTGGTAGTTCGTGATTATGGCATGGTGTTTTTTGGACTGGCTACACTTGTTCGGCTACAATGTTGCAGCGTTCTGAGGCTGGAGACAAATCCAGCATGACAAGCACACAGTTTTTTTTTTTGTATTTTTGATAATGATACGCAATTCCGCAGGATTCCAGGCCTATAAGACCCCTTTCCATTGCTCTGGCGCCTGTTCTTGCTTGTAGTAATCTGTACAATGTTCCTTTCAAACAACGGAACAGATATTTTTGTGAAAATTTTTGATAGAGAGTTGCTAAGTCACTCTCAGAGGTTAAATCCTCTTGTACATATTTTTACAGTTTCTTTAATATAAATAGTTTAGTCTTTGCCCAGAAAAATAAAAATAAAAATAAAAATAAAAAAATAAAAAAAAATATATATACTATATATAAAAATAATATATATATATATATATATATATATATATATATATATATATATAATATATATAATATATATATATATATTTCTCATTATCATTTCATCTTTTTCTTTTTATTTTGATCCTTTAATGAAAGAGTTCTTTTCCTTTTATTATTATCAAATCAATTATAATATTATTATAACTAATTCCAGAATATTAAAATCTATTATTATAATCAATAATAATATGAAATAGGGTTGATTCTAGACTGTTGGATCGGATCTCGGATTGGAAAATGGCTCCTTGCCCCGCTAAGAAGGCTGCTACAGCGAACCCTTCTCCAAAGAAAGAGAAAGCTGGAGGGGCTAAGTCGAAGCAGATAACGCCAAAGGCCGATTCAGTGCTGGCTGTTACTATTGAAGTCGAAGTGCCGAAGCAGTCACTAGCAAAACCTAATGGAGCAGAGGTGGCACCTGTAGCCGACATAGCTTCTGCAAAGAGTAATGTCTTGAAATTGATAGTTCCAGCCATCAAGAAATGCCTGTTTCCTTCAGCCCGTCTAGAGGATTCTGCTGCCACTGTAATGTGCCGGGGTTTGTCAACGGTGGCAGTAAAATACAGGCCCGAGGGCGATTCGTCGATTCAATATGACAGAGAAAGGCATCAGGCTCCAAAAATTTGCCGCGGGGGTTGGCCTAATATTCTTGAGGGTAAGCGAGATCGGGCTCTCAATAGATAGATCGGCCAATATCTAGTAGGTCTGACACCCCGGATGGAAAATCACCATAGCAGATCTGCTCTAGGAAGCACAAGAAGCCCTGGCACTGGGTATAGGCACTCCTGTGACTCCTTTCAGATCCAAATTTCTTAGCCTTCAGGCAGAATCACCCTGCAATGGGTCAGTTCTCCAGATCTGGTGCTGGATCTCAAACTGGATCTAGAGCAGCAGATCGGGATCCCTTCAGGCTTACAGAGACTTCTCTTTCAAGGTAAGCAACTTGAAGACCTTCTTCCCCTCTCTTCTTACAGCATTACCAGGAGCAGCTCTGTGGTGGTAACCCTTCGTCTAAGAGGTGGTGCAGTGGGTCAGTCATCCTCTGCTCGTCCGTTCTCATACAAAGATGCAGTAGACTCTGAGAACCCCAAACCCCTGGAGGCCCTTAAACCTAAGGCCTTTTCAGTTGATAAGATAGAAGAAGTTCCCTCTGTTGAAATCACCCATGAAGATCTTGCAACCCAACTTCAAGAATTTGTAGAAAGAGCCATCATTTGTAGATTTAACGGACTGTGGTCGTGATCTCAGGATCTCTATGCATGGATCCATGAAAACTGGACTCATCATTGTAACATCAGTTTCTGTTCAAAAGGTTACTTCATTGTTCTATTTGATAAAAGAGAATTATGAAAAGGCCTTAGAATAAGGTCCTTGGTTCATGGGAACTGCGGGGCTCTTCATGACTCCTTGGTTCCCAGATTTTGATCCAGCAACTGTAGTCATTACGAGGACACCTGTATGGATCAGGCTTCCAAACTTACCTGCCCACTTATGGCATACTCGTGTCTATAGAGCTATAGGCAACACCTTGGGCAGTTTCATTATGGGAGATTCCTGGCGGGAATCCAAAGGTCTCTATTCATATGCCAGAATATGTGTGGAGTTAGATTTGAGCAAAGGACTTCCAGACCAAGTCAATCTCGAGATAAACGACTTTATCTGGTCCCAGACACTAGATTACGAAAATACTGCATTCCGTTGCCGCCATTACCACCAATCAGGGCATTTGCAGAACACCTGCCCATCTCGCCCAACAAAAAAGAATAAGGATAACTTCTCCAAGCCCAAGTCCAAATGATGGGTTCCCTTCTCTCCACCTCCGGTCGTGGATTCTTATTCCTCCAGCTCTGAACATGAAGGTAGTGATGCGGAAATGGATCAAGCCCCTCATTATGTGGTCCCTTCCACCGATGGTTCGGCGCAGTCCTCCAATACCGCCACCGCTCAGAAATGCGTCCATTTGACCTCCTCCTCTGATTCATAAAAGGAGGGCTACCCTGTGGAGAACCCCAATCTTCAAGTTGTTATTGCTCATTCACCCCACGATGGTTGGGTCGAAGTCAAAAAAAGGAAAGGGAAAAAGCTTCGTGTTAAGGCCTCTACCCATTCTAGGTAGAAGTCAGTCTTTTTTGCTTCCATCCATATGTTGTAGCTTCTTGCTTGTTTCACTTCTTCTCCGAAACTGAGGTTGATAGTCCTATCATTTCCGGTTGCTGATTCTCTGTCTCTCTTGAATGTATCTTCTTGTACCATATTTTTCATTAATAGAATTAGTCCAATTCAGGAAAATAAAAAATAAAAAATTAAAATTAAAAAATAAATAATAAATAAATTAATAAATAATAATAATAATAATAATAACTAATAATAATAATAATAATAATAATAATAAATAATAATATATATAATATAATATTATGATCTCATTGCCAAGTTGTAGTGTCGAATAATAATGAAAGTCGGGAAGGCTGGGGAGATGGCACGCTTGAGGGTTTCTACAGCAACCAACCAGGCCAATGACACACTGGACAACCTCGCCCCTGCAACGCAAAGCAACCCTAGCTAGGGCTCATACCAGATTGGGTGGCCTGTTGTGGATTGGGCTGACGTGATCCTCTGGGCTTCTCACTGGAAACAGTTGAAGGGTATCGTAGAACCCACAAAACAGACCAAGAATGGTAGAGAGCTGGCTAAGGATACCTCTCAGATCATGGGTCTTAGCCATAGGGGTGCTTTAGCAGCAGTGTATAACCCTTGTCGATTCCAGATAACAGAGTACGCAACCCTTGTGAAAGAACGACCTCCACTGCGGACACAGAGGACCCCCCCAACTTGAAACACAATGCTTCTAATGGATCTGACTATGGGAGAGATGAAGAGGGTAGCCAAAAAGAAGATCGGCATAGAAGTGGACCACATCTGACTGCCTACATACCAATTTCCATTGTTTACCACTGGCAAGCAGAACCTGCGACAACAGAGGAAGGGAAACCCTCTATGACGAGCACAAAAGCACAAGTGGAAGTATGGGGCACTTGGATGGGATCGTTATACTTAGATCTGTCACCTCAAGGCACATGGGCAATAGATCGAGCCCCTCATCAAATAGATCCACCGACTACTGAGGAAGATGTGATACAAATCTTCATCAAAACAGTGGAGGGCAAGACTATTTACTCGAGGATCTGGAATGGGAGGAGGATTCAACAGCTAAGGTTAAAAATCCAAAACCACCTCAGTATACCAGCATATCGACAAAACCTAATCTACTCAGGCTACAACTTATAGGACCAATACACACTCCAGTACTGTGGCATTGCCACAAACTTGAACATCATGATTAACCTACGTCTGAGGGGCGGATGCGCTGGAACTAGCTCAAAGCACTGGATCCTTTAAGGACATAGTCAAAGGTAAGGATAAAGCACAATCCAATACAACAACTCTACCCGAACTACTAGGACCTTACATCGTAGAGAAAAAAATTGAGAATCCTGCTCTTACCATCGCAATGCTTGAGGTAAACGACCTGTACGCAAATCTCTATTCCAAATCAGTTATATGCAGATTCAATGGGTTCTAGCCTAAATATTATATGCTGCACCAATGGATATATGATGCTTTGTCACCAGAGTGTGAAATATAATTATGCCCCAAAGGATTCTTTATAGTCTGATTCAGAACAGTACAAGAAAGGGAAAATATCCTTAACAAGGGACCATGGTTTTGGGGCAATGCAGGACTTTCTATGACCCCTTGGTTTCCAAATTTCGACGCCAACACAATGGTGGTATCAAAGATGCCAGTTTGGGTCAAGTTGCACAACCTCCCACTACATTTCTGACACCACAATGTTTTAATCGCCATAGGAAATACATTTGGAAAATTCCTTAAAATCGACGAAGACAGACTTACAAGAGGAATATTTACTTTTGCCAGGATATGTATTGAGGTAGATCTCAGTGAAGGATTACCAGCAAGCATACTATTGAACTTTAATAATTCACAGTGGACACAATAGCTAGACTATGAAAATATAGCCTTCTGATGTCGTGGGTGTTTACAAATAGGACACCTCCACAGTGCATGTCTGGAAACCAAACAAACACCCAGATGGAACAAGAAGCAACAAAAACAGCGAAAAGGATGGCAATACACAGCCCCCGTGGAGGAAGAAGAAGAACAAGTAGAAACAGTAGAATACAAAGCAGAAATGGAGGAGCAAAAGACAGAGAACAACATACCTAATGAGGAGAAAGACCCCAACAACCCATTGCAGCACCAAGAATCTCAACCAACAGGAATGGAAATAATCGGCATCAAGGGAACTCAGGGATCAGACGGATTGGAATCTGACAAAGACTCTCCCAACCATACAAGTGAAAATCATCTTTCCATTGTAACCACTCCCAACACCAGAAGTTGGTGAAAAGTGGAAAAAAAGAAAGGGAGAAAAGACTAGTATCAATTTTATTTTTTTATTTTTTCTTTTTATTTCTCCAAGGTGGCACTGCTACTTCATGTGCCTCATGCACACGAGTCCTGCTACTCTGTGTGCTTAATGCACACGAGTACTTCGGGACAACTCTGGAATGTTTCATTACATATATTACAATGTAACTCTCTGTTTTAATTAATAGAAAGTTGTTGCCCTTTTCTTTGGAAAAAAAATAGTATGATCTAGTACTAATAACATTAACATTGATACTAAAAAAACCATATCTATTACTAGCAATAATAATTTTATTAATTAATAATCCAAATATAATAATAATTTTATAAAATAATGCTCTAATAGTTATTACTATTTTTATTAATTTTTTTATATCATTACAATAACTTCTCTTAACTATTTAATTACTATTTGGGACATTTCTTTCTAGGGCTTTACTACTATTATTCTAATATTGTTTTTACATGAATTTCTTCTCCCAATTTTATTTCACCATGAAAGCTTGTAACTAAATAATTATTTTTTCCTCCTCCTACTAATTATTATAATATTTTTGTTATATATATTTTTATTGTTATATAATTTCCTTTATTAATCAACAATTATTTAATAATGATTTATGACTTTTGTTTTGTATAAAAAAAATTCGGAAGAAATCACATTGAAGATTTTGGTTGACGCGTTTCGAACAGTCTGGTTCATCTTCAGGACACATGATGATTTACTCCGAAAAATTCTTATACAATATGATATAGATCACAGAAGCTTGAATTCGAATTTTGTTTACTCAATCTTACTTGTCCTTATTTTTATTTTATTGTTTTATTTTATTTTCCATTTATTTTTAATTTTTTTAATTTTTTTTCCCAATTTATTTATGTTCAACCTTTAAATTTATTTAATCTTATTAAGAATAAACTTTCAAAAACATTTTAATTAATCAAATTATTTTTTCCTCCCCCACTAATTATTTATAATATATTATAATATATTTTTTCATTATAGTTACTATTTAATTACTTAAATTATTTTAAATAATTATTTTATGATATTTTTCTATTGTCTTACTCCACCCTGATTTTCTAATTTATTTTTATTCTTAATGTATTCCAATTAGTTGGAATTTTTGAACTCTAAATTTATTAATTAGTATTATTTATGAAAAATATTTCAAAACCCCTTTTAATTGATTAATTATTTTTTTCCCAATAGTTAATTAAGGATAATCCTCTTTAAAGTAATTGATCTTGTTGTCTCTTTATCATAATTTTTTTTTAGCTTAAAGTTCCTAAAGATGGGTGAAGTGTTCACCCAAAATATTGAGCATTATAATTTCTCGACACATAGTTTTTCCCAAAAACTTATCTCCAACAACAAACAATGTTTTTGCACATACTTCATTCTTCTTTAATATATGATTGAGGTGCATGCACCCTTACATGCCACTATTGTTCCTCAAGAGTGTAATACACTGCCCAAATATTAATCAGCTTAAACAACAAAGAAAAAAATACCCTTCTTGAAGAACAATTGAGGTTTGAGTCTAGATATGTCAATTCTTTTACAACTGCAATTATGATGTTGATTAGGTATGTATATTTTGATTCCATTACTCTTTGGAAAATATATTAATGTATGGGTAGCATGGTGGAAAATATAAAACTCATAATTCATTAGAGAACCCTTCGTTTGGGGTTTTCCAGATAAATCTACAATATGGTAGAGAAGAGATGGATAAAACTCAATACCTCTCTTCGCATTTCTCTATATGCCCTTAATTCAAAGTGATATATTGAAACAACAAACAAAATTCTACCCATTGATGATGAATGGGAAAAGCAAGGGTTCCTTATGCCATAAGGAAGATGTATACCTTGATGATGCAAGTGTGATGTGAGTGCAATTTATTGATTTTGTGCCTTAGTTCCTATACATTCGCTTAGGATGCAAAGAAGGACATGAAGATTTAAGCAAAAAAGGTATCCCATTGGATGGCAGAGGATATATGGGGAAAAGTCCGAGAGTTTCAACAACTTGCTTTACACTTGTTATCTCAAGTTGTTAGTTCTTCAATAGATGAAAAAAAAATGTCTTCCATAGTTTCACCCACTTCGTTAAGAGTAATATGCTTACCTCTAATATGGTGCAAGAAGTTTACAGTCATAATAGTCTTCAACTTTGTTTAAGTAAGCTACTTAAGTATTCAGAAGGCCATACAATACAATGGGTTGTGGATGTCTAGGATGCTACTTAGATTGATGATAATAGTAATAATCCTTCACTAAAAGAAGACTTGGTGGGCATACCCTTAGATGACATTTCATAATCTTGGAAATAATGATTGTGGTGGTGGTGTCGGTGATGATAGAGGTGTAGCTCGGAGTGAATGGCAACCTTACATGAATAGCCTTGTTATTGAAGATCAAAATCTATGATAATATTCGTTGTTAATGATACGTTTTTGTCCTTAGCCTTTAGGAATTTCGGAATACTTATTAATTTGACCATTTTCTAAGTTTTAGACTATACAATATTTCAACCATTTTTTCAGGTTTTGAACCATGTATTACTTTGGGAATTTTATCAATATGATGTGGGTGATTTGTCTTTCTTAAACTCTAATATCATCTTTTGAATAATTCAAAAGCATAAACATTTATCTTTAATATTTAATATTTATGTAATAAATTTTTAACTTGCTAACTAAGTTTTTTTAGCAAGTTTTTTATATGGTTCCAAATTAGACATCCATACGTAGTCATACTATTTACTTAAGTATTTCATATTTAATTATTTTGATGTTTTCAACTTCCAACGTTGATTTAATGGACCTACCTAACAGCTCATTCTTGCAATTCATCAACAAACTTGAAAATGAAACTTATGTTCCATAATATTTGTGCAATGTAAGTCATGTTTAGGGGCATTTACGTCAGGGGTAGTTACCCATTTATAAGGAACACGATTCATCGGATTCAAAAATGTCATTGCTCTAAAGAGAAACTTAATGAATTGTCACAAATATTTGTGCAATGTATGCAGAGTCATGTTTAGGGGCATTTACCTTGGGGGTAGCTACCCATTTATAAGGAACACGAATCGTGGGATTCAAAAATATCATTTCCCTGAAGAGAAACTTAATGAATGGTTGCAAATTGTTAGTCAATGCCACATTGAAGTTGAATTGTTTCCTAATCTAAGCAAAACAAACCACCATTAATGGAATTTTAGTATTTATTTTCCAGGTCTCCTAACCAAACTAAACAATCTCTGAAATGTCAATGATGTTTTGAAGTTTGAACGTTTGAGTTTTAGCCAATTTAGTTGTATAAATTATCTCTATTACATTTTAATTACACTTATGATTTCTCATTTATACTTTACCTCTGCCCATTTATCACTTCACATAAAACTCATTGAATATAACCTATGTTAATTTTATTTATATAT
>APFE030086076.1:143576-266355 GCA_000404065.3 Pinus taeda
TTTAAAATTCTTCAAAAACACTCTTTTTTTAATACTTCTCGTTTCACGCCATTAACAAAGACAGATAAAAATATAAACAACCATATCAATTACCAATATCAAGCCTAGATGCGAGAACTACTGATATAAAGACGCCACCCGAAACAACAACCGGAGCTTTGACGGACCATACATTTAATTAAAATGAGTGAAAAAAATTATAGAACAGTAATTTTGTGGTAATTTTATACCATGTAGTTTAAGTAATACCTGAAATAGCTCTTAGTAAAATTACGATTTTTTATATTTTTAAATGTTTATTTCGATTTAGTAGCTTGAAAAATTTCGGACATTCCATTTTTGCTGATTAAACAACTTGCGATGTTTGAAAATTCTTAACAAAAATTGACCAAAAAAATAAATTAATATAAACTATGTAATTTTATATCATATTATGGTTATATGATTTTTTATATTTTTAAATGTATATATCGATTTAGTAGTTTGAAAAACTTCCGAAATATTTTATTTTTTAAATTAAACCACTTGTGATTTTTAAAAATTCCTATCAAAAATTGACTTTAAAAAAATATAAACCATATGATTTTATATCATATTATGGTCATATGACTGCACTTAAGAAAATATAAACTATGTGATTTTATAGTCATATCACTGCATTTATTGAGTGGCATGAGATATGAGGAAATGGAGATGGACTTTGGTGTGACTGTTGGTGTCACTTAAAATCGCTGAAAATTAATTTGACATAGACCCCACACTAATATACCTGACATGACGTATAGCTACTGTCAGCGTCTGCGCGGCATCTTCCGCAAAGGAAATGAAATGGAGACCCCACAATTACCGGCGGGGCCACCGCTATGGGAAAGGAGACTATGTGCGTACATGACGTCGAAGTAATTGTGAATATAGATGATTGTTCTTCTGGATGGATGTATGGATGCTCATGTGGATAGATAAATGGATGGCCATCGGGATTCCCATCATCTCCACGGCAATTTACAATAGACAAAGGTTAATCACATCTGTCTGCCTCGATTCTCTGTCAGGGTGTCTCCCTTCTATGCGGCAAATTTTTGCCACTCATCCCATCATTTTTATCCATAAAATTTAAATAACGCTATTAGAATTATGTATTTTAGAATGTTGAATTTGGAATTGTAATATCTAAAATATGGTTTTTCGAATTTTAATTTAATTGTAATTGTTTAGATAAATGCATAATTTTATTTTAAAAGTAATTATATTATTTTCTAATTTAATTTAAAAAAGTTATAAAATCAAAATAAAAATATAAATAAATTTTTGATAATAAAATAAATGATAATGGTTTTGATATATGAAATATAGATTAATGTATAGAAAAATTATTTACAAGAATTTTTATGGTAAATTTGGGGTTGATTTTATGTTAAAAGTTTGTTGATGTTCTCCTCTCCATTATATAATTATATAATATATATGAAAAATCGTAAGTTTATTCAATTTGAAAATAGGAACAAAATTACATATTAGTCTTGCATTTTCTCATATTAGTCTTGCAACCGATGCACTAAAAGAAAATAAACATAAAAAATTACAAAAAAGTTTACATGATTATGTTTGATTGAAATCACTTATTTTTCCTTTTTTCTTTTCTTTTTCTTCTCCTTCTGCCATACTCGTTGATTTGGAGCAAATGTTATTATTACTAATTGTATGTGGGAGGATCTCTTTGTCTCAGTCCGAACTCTTAGATACATGAGATATCTTAATGCCACTTAGTCCTTTTCCTTTTGCTTCACCACTTTTTATTGTTCCAGTACCATGACTTTTGTTGAAGCAAATGTTATTATTACTAATTGTATGTGGGAGGATCTCTTTGTCTCAGTCCGAACTCTTAGATACATGAGATATCTTAATGCCACTTAGTCCTTTTCCTTTTGCTTCACCACTTTTTATTGTTCCAGTACCATGACTTTTGTTGATTCTGTCACATTCTAAGTTGTGACCATTGGTCTAGAATTATCCCCTTTTTCAACATTTGATTTGTTGTCAAAAGGAGGTTGTGGTTCAAAGAGTGGTTGATTTTCTTCATCCTCTTCATTCTCATCTTCTGAGCTATCAAGGAACTAGCATCCCCTTGGCTTAGGGCTTGCCTCCTCTACTTTTTGTATGTCTTCCTTGCTTGCAGATAGGAATTATGCAGATGACATGTTTGAAAGAAAGTTCGACATCAAAATGACGTATTCTCTTAGTCTAACACCTATGTCCATTGAAAATTCTCATGTTTTAACAACATACAACTAGGGAGAATTTTGCTTAGATCAATATCTATGCATAACTTCACAAAGTAAAAATTCCTTTCGAGGTTTTCTCTAGACCTATTTTTTTGAAATTTCCTAGAACATTGTCAATATCGTCCATAACATAAGAGTTCCAAAAATGGTGCGGAAGTTTTGGGAGCCTTACCCATGCCAAAATAATCGTTACCACCATGTTTGTTGCATCAAACCCTGGGAACCATGGAGTAACAAAGAACCTAGCCTAACCCCAAAACCATGGGTTATCTTTTCGAAAGTTTTATAGGTCTTACTTGTTCTCAAATTTTATGATGAAAAACCCTTTGGAACACAAAACAATATCACATTTTTTTTTCCATGAAGAGTGTACTGACACATATAGATATTCTTTTGTTTTTTGCAAAAAACCATTAAAATCACATATTACAGCTGAAGATTCTAGATCATTATGATAAGTTTTTACCACGGGGATTTTGATGTCCATTTCTAGAACCTTGTCCATTTTCTCTAATGTAAAAGCCTAACATATTTTGAGATTCTTCTACTTATGTAGTTGTCTTCCCTTTGAGCACGTCTTTAAACAATGTGGCTTCATTTGGATTTGAGATTCTGTAACATTCCTACATCCTCAAATTTAAAATTATTGTTAAATATTTAGTAACATCCTACAACTCCAACTAATGATTGTCTTAGAATATTTTTCCTTCATAATCCAAGACCTGGAATGGAATTGGTATGCACAAAATCTTCTGGATCGTCTTCTTCAAATTTCTAACTAGATCCAAACCACAGATCCATAGAACGAACACCTTTCCACTAAGATTCTTACTAAAATTATGAAATAGTTTCTTTTTAATGAGACCTCGCCAAATGTGGTGTAGGATGATCCAAATCTAGTAAAGATCATTTCAGATCTAGTGTAGATCGACCCAGAAAAATTGTCCTTTGTCCCAAGCCCCTTCCATCACTACACATGCCATAGATGACTCCCTATGCTTCAAATCTTCATTAATCATATTTTTTTCAGAAGAAAAATCGTAATTATATTCAACCCAAAAACCAAGGAACAAAATTACATTTTGCAGATGCCCAAAAGCATTTGATCATATTAGCCTTTTGGCTAATACACAAAAAGAGAAAAAAAAATACATGAAATTGTTGGGGCTAAGTGGGATAATAGTCAATTAGTTTCCCCTTTTTCCTTTCTATTTTTCCACCTTTCACCAAAATTCTTGATTAGGAGAAATTTATACCATTTCCAGTTAGTTGCCTTCCACCTTCGGGATTTTTTATTTTTTTGAATCCAAACTCTCGGATGTACGAGTTTACTTTATGCCCCCTACTTCCTTTTGAAATGGTATGAACACCTTTTGCATCTCTGCTACTATGATCTTTGTTGCTCCTTGGATGTTGCCTTTTTGTTGATGTTCATTTCCGAGAGTTTGGATCACTACTAAATCAGTGGCTTTTTGGACATGTTTAGCAGAATCCTTATGCTTCTCTTCACCCTCCTCCACTTAGGACAATTGTGGATTATGTGCTTTTAGTTGTTGAATACCCTCATCCATTTCTTCATCTTCATCATCTTAAGAAGGTGGATCTAAAAATTTCCATCCCTTTGGATTTGTGACCTTTTCTTTGTCCCTTTTTTCACTTGACGACATTAGTTTTGTAGGTTCTCTGTCTGATGGTAGATTTGGCACCTAAATGTAGTATTTTCAAAGTCTAGCCATTATGTCTACTTGAAAGCGTGATGAGTTAGATGGATGTGATTTGGTAGGCCTTTTCTTAGGTCTATCTCTGTGTAGATACGAGAACAATTAAAGATATATTTAATTGTTCTTTCTCAATACATATTTAGAAATATCCCTAATGAATCGCCAATTCCTTCTAAAATTTGATGGTGACAAAATGGAAGCAAAAGATTGTGCAACTTTACCCATATCGACATCTTTGTAACCACCAATTTTGTGACATCAAAAGCTGAAAACCAAACCCGCTCTTCCTCATAACCATGTTCCTTCATTTATGACATAGTCCAAATTTGTCTCATTGTTGGATTCAACCACAAAAAATCCCTTTGCACATAGGTAGATATCACAATTTTAATGGCAGAAGTGTCCTCAGACACATAATTTTATTAATCAGAAAAAATAATTACATAATTGATTTTGCAAGAGTTTACACCCGAACAACACAAACACTCTTGCAACGAGCTATTTATAAGCTCCATGTCCTAACTACCTCTAATTATGGATCACTTATTAAATAACAAGTGCCCATTTACAATAAATGCTATTCAAACCAACTAGCTAACTAATCTCCTAAAATAGAGCCTAAGATACGACACATTTGGAGAGTCATATCTTGTTACAACAATATACTAATTCTAATTGTCTCCATTAAATAATTAATCATTCTAGAAAAATAATATTAATTAATTTCTTAAATTAATAATTATTTTATTTCAATTTTATAACCTATGATAATAAATTATTTTTGGATCATCTAACATTCCCTCCTATGATCCAACGATACATTACAACAGATACCAAGTTCATCCCTGAACTTAGTAAATTTTATTCTGCCAAGCAGTTTCGTGAAAATGTCGGAGATCTGATCTTCGGAAGGACAATAAACTAGCTTGAGGACATCTTTGGCAATGATAGATCTGATATGATGATACTTGGTGTCCACATGATTTGTCTTTGAATGAAAAACTGGGTTCTTGGCAAGTTTGATGGTTGATTGGCTGTCAATGAATAACGATGTAGCTTCTGCCTGAGAAATGCCCAAGTCCTGCAAAATTCGGCGCAACCAAACAATTTCACATGTTGCTTCCCATGCTGAAATGTACTATGCTTCTGCTGAAGAAGTGGCCACTGTAGCTTGTTTCTTACAACTCCAAGATACTGCTGCTGACCCCATATTCATTAAATAACCTGATGTTGATGCTCGATCATCAATACTCCCAGCAAAGTCGGCATCAGAATATCCACCAAGTACAAAACTTTTAGTCTTTGTGTAAAGAAGACCAAAATCTTTTGTTCCTTGGATATATCGAAGAACTCTTTTGGCTGCATTCCAGTGGTTGTCTCGTGGTTCCTACATAAAACGTGAAAGAATATTGACTGCATAAGATAGATCAGGACGAGTATTTGTCAAATAAATCAAGCTGCCAATCAACTGTCGGTAAGTTGTATTGTCCACTTTTCCCCCCCTTCAAATTTTGAAAGTTTCAAGTTTTGCTCCATGGGGGTGAGAATGGGCGTGCAATCTTGCATGCCAAATCATTGAAGAACCTCTGCTGCATACTTACTCTGAGAAATGAAAATATGATGTGGACGTTGGAAGACTTCAACTCCAAGATAGTAGTGAAGTAATCCCAAATCTGTCATTTTAAAACCTGCTTGTAACTCCTTTTTCACCTGTGCAATATGATCATCATGGTTGTCGGTAATGATCAAATCATCTACATACATAACAAGAATTACCAGATATTTTCCCTGTTGTCGCACATACAAAGTATCATCAGATTCACTTCATTGAAAACCAACTTTCTTAAGGTAGTCATCCATCTTTGCATACCAAGCTCGGGGAGCTTGTTTTAATCCAGTGACAAGTCATTGTTTGGTATAAGCACCCGTGACAAGTCACTGTCATTGGACAAGTAGCAACATGCATTTTACCAAGAAAAAATATTTTTCAACTCCATCCCTCTTATTTTGGGTATATCAACTAGCTTTTTGTTCATATAATTCCTATGGTTTCATTTTTGTTTCCTAGTTGAGGAACCATGAAGTGTGGTGGTTTTATCCATCTTGTCAAATTTCAGAAAGTCAATTGTTGGCAAAGTTTGTGGAGGTTGGAAGAGCCCTAGGGTAATTTTGGTGTAGAATAGGAAGACTTCTTAGAGAATCAATGCTCCAAGACATATTTGATTTAAAATACTACAAGCCTAGGAAGCCTATGTAAATAACTTTAGCAGTAACAAGGGATTCATTGTTTCTTTGGCTCTCTATATCATTCCCAGGTAAGGTAGTGAGGGCTCTTCCTCTTGCAACCTAAAGGTATAGGATGTGGTCGAAATTTGTGGTGGAAGAGTGTTTTTTTTGTGTATAGGTGCAAGGAAGTTGACAACATTTTTGGTGTAGGGAATTTTGGCCATAGTGAGCCTTGTTGACAAAGCTACAACATAGATAACACCTCAGCCTAGACCTACTATTGATTTCAATTATCATGGTGTGTGGTGGCTCTGCGTGGGGGAGGCTACTACTGCTCAAAACAACCTATGGCCTTCTTGTGTGTCTAGAGGAATTACGTTATTCATACTTCATCAGAGAGGTTGAGTTACAAAGGGGGCCTCCTATTATGAAGAGTGACCCCAAAGAGGGAATACCAAGTTACACCAATGCATTGAAGTCTTTGCTATAAGGTATCATGACCACACTTAGACCCATGTTCATGTTGATTTTTCTTAGTATCAGGAGGAAGCTTCTTCTCATCATACCTCCCTATTAGACTCTCAAGTCATTGTTGAATGGGTAAATAGGATTCCTAATAAGGGACAAATGAAAGGAGATTAAATCAATATATTTAGACAATTGACTTATATTGGAAAATGGGATTTATCTTGGGGTGAACATTCTTGGATCACCAAGAATTCAAGATGGACCTACTCCAATCCTTAGATCATATGAATGGAAATCTGAGAAATTATGAAAGTATATTGTACAATATGGAATGCAAGCTAGCGACGATTGAACGTCATTTGGGAATTTCATTGACAACTGGTTATCCTCTCATAGATCTAGTTGACATGATTTTTGTTGCAAGCTCAGACTCTAACCCTCTAGGTTGACTTGATTATGACTTTGTTCTATGATTATAGTCTTGTAGCTTGTTTTTCTCATGGTTGGATAGGGTAGTATCTCTATATTAGTTTTCTATCCATTTCTATTACTCATGTTAGTATTCAATTATGTTAATTTTAGATAAGAATAGTATGTTCTATGCTTAAGAGAAATTTAATTCAATTTTCTTACTAGCCGAATATCAATTTACAGATTAGAAATCACATTAACATGACAGTAAATACAGATAGAAGATAAATAGAAATAGTAGAAGACAAGCCAAGACAAGAGGACACAAGATGTGGCGCATGCCAGGGACAAATCCCAATGTGGGGAAACCATTTGATCAATTCTTCTTATTATTCTTCAAAAGTTCAGCAAAGAGAGAGAGAGTACAATATGAAAAATTCACTTGCCCAATCAAAGTGAAATCTATCCAGTCAAACAACAACCACAGAAAGCCCTAACGAAAAACTCAACCCTGATAAACAGGCAAGAATTTCTCCTTCAAGTCATCTCAGTAAAACCCAGTCAATTAACCTCCAATAGTCATCTGAATCATCCCAAAACAGTCTTGAAAATGACAATCAGACTTAGTCAATCCAGAGGTCAAACTGCAGTCAACACTAGTTAAATAACTCTTTTTGCTTAAGATTTTGTGCCCAAAAATGCGGCCTACCCAAACAGAAAATTCCCCAAGAAAAATGAAGTCAAACACGGTTAATTGTAGCTCAATCAACGTTGGTCAAACCCTTCTTGCAATTCGCTCAGCACCCAAAACAAAAACACAGTTTGTCCTTCACACGTATGGAGAGAGAGAAGGTTGTCATGAAGTTTTATTACCTAATCAAATGAGAAGAGAGAGATACGTGTGAGAATGAATGATGTCCAAATGAGGTAGATGCACCTTCTATTTATATGGAATATTGAGGATGAATAGATGTGTCTTTTGGGCTTCTGAGCCTACATTAGGTTGCTGATTGACCTTGACAATTTGTCCACAAACAAAATAAGTTCATAATTCCATTTGTACATGTCAAAATGAGATGATATTTAGATCAATCCTACACCTCTCAAAAAGTGGAATCTAATAAAAATATCAGCTACATCATATGAGTTGTCCAAGGTGGAGTTTGAGCCTAGTTTCCAAATTTAATACTCCCTCTCAACTAGGAAGAACTCCACCTACCAAACCATCTACCAATATGTACCATCCTTGTCATCCCTGCTCTACTTTGCTCCGTTGAACCACGAAGAAATATTGAATAAGAAATGATCGAGAAGGTATCATACCATTCTCCACTAACCCAAAGTCAGTCTCCAATAATTGAGAGTGTAACATACTACTCTCTACTGACCTGAAGTGAGTCTCCATTGATCCCAGATCAATATCAAACATCCAAGCATAAGGAGTATGGTAGTACACGATACATCCATCGGTAATACTATGGTCCCTATCCTCATTTCTCTACTCATTAGCCAAATGAGAGTTACATCCCATGATTCCCATAATGCATGGGTAGGATGTATCGATAAGAGAAGGTGAACCACTCATCCTACTCATATGCCATAGGAGAAGGTGAGCCACTCATCCATTGAATATATCAACATGGTGTGTCACACGGGAAGGTGAAACACTTACCCTGTACATTGCGCATCATTAGGGGAAGGTGAACCACTCACCCTATGGTCCCTCATCGCTCGAAGAAGTACCCCAAGCCCCCGAGAGCTCCTAGAGCTCAATATCCAAATCAATTAGGATCCTCATAAGAGGGTCTCTCCACGACTCCAATTTGTTCACAAAAGATTAAGAGTTTGACCTTCCCAAGGGCTTCATAAGAATATCTGCGACCTGATCATCGGTCATAATGTGACAAAGCCTTATTACTCCTTGTTGTACCATATCCCAGATAAAGTGTTACCTAATATCAACATGCTTGGAGATGTCATGAAACACAAAATTCTTAGAAAGATGAATCCCACTTTGGTTGTCACAATAGATCACGGTGGTATTCAAGACTTGTCCAAACAACTCACTAAATATCTTCCTTAACCAAACAAATTCACATGAAGCCATACTAGCAACAATGTGTTCAACCTCAGTGGTGCTCAAAGCAACTGACTTTTGCTTCCTACTCATCCAGGATATTGAAGTAGAATGTAGAGAGAAGGAACATCCATATGTGCTCTTAAAATCCACAACACTGTGATCCTAGTCAACATCATAATACCCATAGAGCCTCACCTTCCTTGCAGTGTATCTCAATCCATAGGTGATTGTGCCCCAAAGATATGTCAAGAGATTCTTGGTAGCAATCCAGTGTATGTGATGATGCTCGACCATTAATTGATTCAATGTATTCATTGTAAAACATATGTTCGGACGGGAGTTCACCAAGAACATAAGGGCCCACACGAGTTGGTGATACTAAAAGAGAATTCCCAAATTGGGCCCAATAACACTTTCGCATAAATTCTTGAAGTTAAGTTCCATCGGAGTAGTCATGGACTTGTAGTCCACCATCCCAAATATTTCAAGTAGCTTCACAATGTATTTTCCTTAAGAAATGAAAATATCACCTCGCTTTTGCAAGACCTCCAAACCTAGAAAATAATGCATCAGTCCTAGGTCCTTCATCTCAAATTTGAAAGCTAACTCCCACTTACATTGATGAACAAGGGGGTCTGCACCTATCAGAAAGAGATTGTCCACATAAACTACCAAGATGGGAGGTTTATCATTCTCAACTTTAAAGTAAAGGTTCGGATCAAATTCACTTCTTGTAAATCCTAACTTCATAATATTGTTATGGATCCTCCCATACCAAGCTCAGGGAGCTTACTTCAACCCACAGAGGGATTTCCTCAACCTGCATGCATGTGTCTAACGATCTTGAACTTTGAAACCCTCAGGTTGTTCTACATAGATTTACTCCTTAATTGAACCATGTAAGAAGGAAAACTTGACATCCATCTGGTGTAGATTCCATCCTTGCAAGGCAACAAGGGCTATAATAAAACAAATGGTGGCATATTAGGCAATAGGTTCAAATATCTCATCGTATTCCATGCCTTCATTTTTAGAGAAGCCTTGAGATACAAATCTAGCCTTTGAACTTTTCACCACTTATATGAGCTCCATGCTTGATCTTGTAGAGCCATTTCGAGGTGACAATGGATTTTTCCTTGGGTCTAGGGACCACATCCTAGACATCATTTTTCATAATCAACTCATACTTTTCGTTCATAACATCCTTCTAAACTTGGTTCTTCACAGCTTCTTTGCATGTGCAAGGCTCATATTGAACAATGCTCATCATGGAAGTTAAGTACCCTTGGTATTTATTCGCCTTCTTACTTTCACAAAATACCCCCCTTGGTGTAACATGTCTCTCGACATCTTCGAGAGTTTCCCAAAGCCATGAGGGTCTCCTTTTTAAGGAGGAGGGCTCATGAGGAGCTTGATCAATGGGATCCACTGGTCCTTCAGCATTGGGCATCGACTCATCCTAGGGTTCTCCCTATTTTCCTTAGTATTCTTCTTTGTCCTTCCTTGGAATAGGAAGGTTGTTAATCTTCGCAAGGGCACATATTCATCGAAGGTGACATCATGACTTATCTCCACTTATCTTTGACCCGACACATAGATTCTATATGCCTTAAAAGTTTCGATGTAGTCGAAAAATGTTCCTTTCTTCCTAGATGCATCCAATTTTCTTCTCTTTTCTTTAGGCACATGAAAATATACGGGACTACCAAAAACTCTAAAGTGAGAAACATTAGGTTTCTTACTGATGAAAACTTCTTCGGGAGATTTGGATTCCAACACTTGACGAGGGCATATATTTTGAACGTACATAGTAGTGTTTGCTGCTTCCACCCATAAGAACTTGAGAAGGCATTAATCATGAAGCATGGCACGAGTGACTTTTACAATAGAACGATTCTTCCTTTCAGCAAGACCATTTTTCTCAGGAGTATATGTGGTAGTAGTCTCCCTCTTAATTCCAGATTCTCCACAATAGTCATTGAACTCATTTGGTTCATATTTGGTTCCATTATTGGTCCTCAAGATTTTGATCTTCTTCCTAGTCTAATTTTCAACCAATGGTTTGAAAGAACAGAACCATGAGTATACTTCATCCTTCTTTTTTAAGAAATATATCCAAGTTTTGTGAGAGAAATCATCCACAAAGATAGCATAATATAAATATCCTCCGAGAGAGTTTATGAGCATCATACCAGATAGATCAGAGTGAATCAATTGCAATATGTCGGTAGTCTTGTGATCACTTGAGGAGAATGGTCCCCTTGTATGTTTTCCTTCAGCACATCCTTGACAAACACCTTCTTGTTCTACTTTAAATTCGGGCATACCTTTTACTGTCTTCCTCGCATCAGGTAGGGCATTATAATGAAGATGAGAAAACCTTCACCACCATAATTTGGATTGAAGAGATGTATCACAAGACATAACTCCCAGTGGAATTCCTCGAACTTGATATAGGCTATCACCCTTGAATCCAAGGGAAAATTCTTCTTTGAAGATTCTTTTCCAAACACGTATCTTTCTATCAATGAATTCCACCTTAAATCCTTTGTCCTCCATCGTCGAGCTAGATACGAGGTTCTTCTTTAGATTAGGAACATATATTACTTCTTGTATATGAATGGTTTTACCTTGATTCAATTGGAGAGTAACATTCCCAACTCCGTTCACAATATAGGTGGAATTGTCTCGAAGAATGATTTCCAAATTTGTATCCTTTTCTATCAGATTTGAAAGAGCTTCCTTATATCTAGTGAAGTGCCTTGAGGCACCATTATCAATCAGTCAATTTCCTAAAGTATCCATAGGAGAGGTAGTAGAGAGAGGACATATATAAGATACAATTATTTTTTCTTGTTATCAATAACATTAGATTCATCATACCTGGAGTTTCTTGATATTTTGCGAAGGCAGCCATTTCCATGTTGAGTAACGAGAGCATTCCTTTTTACTTTTTTTGTTAATCCTTCCATTCCTTTGATTGTTGTTGTGGTTGTCATCATCATGAGGTGTATCTTTTATATTAGGACACTCCTTAGCATGGTGGCCAAACTTGTTTCAAATGAAGCATCTTCCCTTCCTTCCATTTTTTGAATCCTTGTCTTCCTTAACATTGTTTCTTTGAACCTGCATTGTTCGTATTTTTAACATGAGTGGAGAATGCAGTGGGATCATTCCTATTTGAAGGGATATCCATTTCCATCATCCTTGTTTCTTCTTGAGAACATCTAGTCAACAATTCTTCAAAATATTGAATCATGTCATTTTTTAGAATATTAGTGTTGAACGCATGCTATTCACGAGGGAGTCCTCCAAAGGTAATGAGAATGAGCTCCCTATTAGTAATAACTTCTCCAGTCGAAAGAAGATCATTTTTTATCTCAGTGATCCTCATGAAGTAGGATTGAATATCTTCACCTCTCCCTTTCTTTATGTACTTCAATTCGTTCTTGGGAAAGAGAACTTGGTTTGCATTGCTAGCTTTGAACATGCCAACCAACCTGTCATATATTTCCTTAGAGTGTTCAAATCGGAGATGCATGGAACCAAATTCTTGCTAATAGAATCCATGATTGTCTTATTTTCTTTGACAACACCCTTCTTGTACTTTGTATCTTGTGGCAGCTGATGCATTTGAAGGAGGTTAAAAAATCTTTCCCTGCACATAGTCCATAATTAAGATAATTTTAACATATAAATTAAAATAGCGGTTTTGTAACCATATTTAAATTTAATTAATAAGCATATGAAAACTTAATACTTACAATATAACAAGATTCTTAACCATAGTCTCACTTTACCATGGATATTATTAACTTCTAAATAGGTTTTGTTACAATACAATCGGCCAATAACATGGATTATCAATACCACATGTCCAAAGAGCATAACTCATTTCACAACCAACATATTTTATGAATATTTCATTTTAATTTATTTTTATACATTTTTTTGGTTAAATCTAAAAACAAAAATATTATAATTACTTTCGAGATGTATCTAAATGATTTATCCTCGCTACTACTATAATTATTTCATGGATATTCCATAGAGATAAAATCAAGGTTTTAATAAAATTAAAAATTAAAATACTTTTTATATAGAGAAATGTGAAATTTATAGCAACCTAGATCTATCTTAACTCACAATCTTCGAAGTCCCTAGAGGGATCAAATCTCTTGAGGTGCAAATTAAGATAATTTTACCATATAAATTAAAATAGCGGTTTTGTAACCATGTTTAAATTTAATTAATAAGCATATGAAAGCTTAATACTTACAATATAACAAGATTCTTAACCATAGTCTCACTTTACCATGGATATTATTAACTTCTAAATAGGTTTTGTTACAATACCATCGACCAATAACATGGATTATCAATACCACATGTCCAAAGAGCATAACTCATTTCACAACCAACATATTTTATGAATATTTCATTTTAATTTATTTTTATACATTTTTTTGGTTAAATCTAAAAACAAAAATATTATAATTACTTTCGAGATGTATCTAAATGATTTATCCTCGCTACTACTATAATTATTTCATGGATATTCCATAGAGATAAAATCAAGGTTTTAATAAAATTAAAAATTAAAATACTTTTTATATAGAGAAATGTGAAATTTATAGCAACCTAGATCTATCTTAACTCACAATCTTCGAAGTCCCTAGAAGGATCAAATCTCTTGAGGTGCAAATTAAGATAATTTTACCATATAAATTAAAATAGCGGTTTTGTAACTATATTTAAATTTAATTAATACGCATATGAAAACTTAATACTTACAATATAACAAGATTCTTAACCATAGTCTCACTTTATCATGGATATTATTAACTTCTAAATAGGTTTTGTTACAATACCATGGGCCAATAACATGGATTATCAATACCACATGTCCAAAGAGCATAACTCATTTCACAACCAACATATTTTATGAATATTTCATTTTAATTTATTTTTATACATTTTTTTGGTTAAATCTAAAAACAAAAATATTATAATTACTTTCGAGATGTATCTAAATGATTTATCCTCGCTACTACTATAATTATTTCATGGATATTCCATAGAGATAAAATCAAGGTTTTAATAAAATTAAAAATTAAAATACTTTTTATATAGAGAAATGTGAAATTTATAGCAACCTAGATCTATCTTAACTCACAATCTTCGAAGTCCCTAGAAGGATCAAATCTCTTGAGGTGCAAATCTCTTTAGAGTGAAAATATTTTGATCCTCTAGTTGCTTGGTAGATCGTGAGTTAAGATGGATCTAGGCTAGTTTAATTACTAATATTGATAATTAATAGTTATTTATTTTACTTTATTATTTTATTATTATTATTTTATCTTTTATTTATTTGTAATGAATTTTAATATTATTTTTTGTTATGTAATTTTACTGTTCAGGAGATTGGTTAAACAGTGATTGGGTGCTTTGTTAAGGCACTTCTTGATGTGAAATGATCAATTCAATTCCCCACCCTAATCGGGGTGATACTTTGTACATGACGAAGGTGTAGTCCTACCAAGGTTACAATTTTTTGTTTTGTTAAGTTGACTAGTAGTAAAGGGATAACTACCTTTAAAATAAATCTCAACCCTCTATCCCTAACTACTAGTAAAAATATCTCATATATATTCCATTCAAGTTAAATCCCTATCATCAAGATTTTAATTTTTTTAATAATTAAATTAAATTTATAAAAACTTTATTTCAAATTAATTAATTAATAAATAATAATAATAATTTAGTTATTTTCTATTCTTTTTAATTTTGTAAATGTGATATGTATTACTACTATATGCCTTGGAAATATCCTTGCAATGGAATTATGTAGAATACATAGCTTAAGCTTGCAATTTCAACAAACTTGGAAATTGTCCAAAAAAAATTATTACAGAAAATATGACAACAAATTGATTGAAATGCTTTAGACATAAACATTTGTTTTTATTAATTGTTTTATCTAATATGTGAGATTTGTTTTAATGATATATAAGATATATATTTGACATCAAAATATTTAACTTGACGTGGGAATTGAAATATTCTATTTATAAACCACTTGCTTCATATTAAATTGTTTTTTAATATATTTTAAAATATTTTATATATTTTAATAGTTTTAATAATATTATATATAAAATATTTGATTTATGATCTATATTGTTTTTTGGGATTGAAAAAAATTATTATAGACAACTCCTTTCTCTACTAAGTTGATATTAAATTATATCAATTAACATGAATAATTAATTGGTTTAAGTTGTATAATGAAATATTTTTAACACAGTAATAACTTTACATCATTTTCAATTGAAAGTGATATTATAAGTTTTTTATTAATTGCTTTATTTTTTTTAAAAGTTGATATGAAATTATGTCACTTCACATGAAGATAGAAATATTTTATTTATAGTTGAGAGTAATATCTTTACATCTTTTTTTAGATTGCGGGATTATTGATGTTTTATAATACTTCTAATCACAAACAACAAAAAATGTATATTTTTTTTGTTATTTCAAATTGTTTTTTATTTAAAAATATTTTATTTTTATTTTAAAGAGATATATGTCAACTTCAATTTGAGCATTGAAGGATTACACATCTCCATCATAATGGTGTGTAGAATGTGTCTATCATCCCAATAGAGTAGTATTTTTGATGCTTATAATGATTTGATTACAATTGACTTTTACCAATCATTTAATTACACAAATAGGCATGTATAGTTTGGAAGAGAGCTTCAAAATTTTTAATTTAATTATCCAATGATTATTTGATGGATGGTAGAGATTTAATCTCCCCATAATATTTTAGAAAATTTTAGAAATTTTTTATATATACACAAATCAAAATTAAAATTTATTTTCAATATAATTATGCCATTTTAATATATTATTGAATTAAAAAAAAAACATAAATGAGTGTCATATAAATAATTAATAATTATTTTAGACATGTACTATTAATAAAACATAATAGATATTATAACAAATTTATAAATTAGTATATATATATATATATATTATATATATATATAATATATATATATTATATACATATAACTAATTTATAAATTTTGTTTTATAAAACTTCAATCATTTATCTAAATACATTAATTGTTAATTCAAATATAATAATATAATTTTAGGTAGAATTGCTATTTTTTACCATTTTAAATATATATTTAGATAGATTCCTGAAGTATTAAAAACATACAGTAATATATATTTTATAAAAAAAAAATCATAAAATTAAATAGACTAATTTAATAATTTTTACAAAACTCATTAAAAAAACAGGTATTTCCAAAAAGCAAAAGAAAATATTTCCATAACGAAAAAATATCAAAAGTGAACTATTCTACTCCATCGAAAACAGCTTTCGAGGCTCTTTTCTACTTTTTCCGTTCGTCGGGTGTGAAGCGACTGTGAATACGCTGGAAGTGGGGGTCGGTTTTTCTTCGTGTCGTTTTTATTGTGGTGTTCCTTTCGCCTACGGACGCTACGGACCGAGCACCGACTGCGAGAGGAGGGGTACAAACGCTGGGCTTTGGCATCTCCATAAGCAAAATATAGGCATTGGGGGCCCCTTTGTTTTGTCCTGTCCGGTGGCCCTACGCTTTCAATTCATAACGAACGAGTTCAGTTGCAAAGCTTCATGGATTGGATCATCACAAAGCGTGAAGCGTGGAGTATTGAGTATACGGCAATCGACAAGATGATTCCTTATTCCTTAGTCAAAACCTAAGCCAAATCCTAAGCAAATGATACAGTGTAATGATTAAGACCCATCCACTCAGTCAAAGTCTATTTATACGCGGATCTCTCCAAATTGTTTCAGGCTTTCCACCATGATTTTCTTGCACTGCCTTCTGTTTTCCGTCCGTACAACCCTGACAAAGGACTCTGTGCGTAGATTACGGCATAACTATAAGGGGATGAGCCAACCATCGAGAGGCTTCAAATTCTTGTGTCATTTTACATTTCAGACAAACCAAATATTCGAGGATCTAGGGTTTGCAGGATTAGTTTTTGTTCTTCGAGAGATTGGACTAACTTTTGCGGGATTATTTCCATTTTGACAGCATTGCAGGACGCGTCTGAAACTGATGGGACTTGTGTGGACTTCACCAAACTACTAAGCTGAGTTAGAGTACAATTATGTCAACTTGTCCATCTTTTACGGTAGTTTAGTTTTTTTTGGTTTTATTTGAAAATCAATTCAAATTAGTTAATGTTATAAATTTGAGTTATTAATCAGTACAATTATATTAGTAAATGTGGTTGATTTATATAGATGGACATTATTTCATATGTGCATATAAAAGGTGAAAAATGCTACTACATATATCAATCATTTGATGCTATTGTGGTAGTTGATGGTCGATGTTTGTTGTGAAAATTTGTAGATCATGATGAGTATGGTTCATGTTGGCATTGAATTTAATTAAAAATGGTTGTCACAGGTTGGTCATGGCTTTCTAAAATTCTTGATGGTTGATGCTGGTTGAAGAGGGTAGATGAGGTTGGCCATGGTGGACAAGGTTGACAAAGATGGAATAGAGTTGATTAAGGTTGATTATAGTTGACAATGGTCAACCATTAATGTAATTATGTATTTATGTTACATTAATCTAACAATGTTACATTAATGTTGACGATTGTTACATTATTACATTCACATTACATTCATATTGACAATGGTTGACCAATGCTAATCATGGTTACATTAATGTTAATGTTAATGTTACATTAATGTTTAAATAATGGTTACAGTAATGGTTGAAGAGAGTTGACAAGGTTGACAATGAATGATAAGAATGGCAATGGCTGATTAAGGTGGACCTTGGTGTACCATGGTTGACCTTGGTTGAGTATGGTTGGTTACGGTTGACCTTGGTTTACCATGGTGTTGTGGCCACAACCACCACCCTATCAAACTTGCCTTGGCAGTAATTTTGAATGGGTCCTCTTAAAAGTTGGTCTTCTAGCTCTCCGAATGATCTGTTTAGTCCTAGAGACTTTAACTCGTTGCCAAGCCAAATTTTCAGTTCTTAATAGTCAAGCCCCCCCTTTTAATCCCTGTTGCACGATCCATTCATCACCCGGCCTAGTCCTCCATTCATTCCCCCACCGGAACCTTTTAAGCCCTCAAAACCTTCTATCGCATCATTTTCCCATCATAATTCCTTACAATGGAAATACTCCAAAATATGCATAAATCACCCCTTTTTTGGCCTATCACAATTAACATTACGCATTTTTCCCTTCTGGACCCGCTGGCTTGATTAACCACAATATATACATTATTGGGTCCAGAAACCATACTGCATATTGCAATCAGCGGGGTCTATGGCCTATATATAAGGCACATCGTGATACCCCCAGACTTGTCGATGATTATAGAGCCTGGCCTATAATGTTTCAGGTCTAGCCTAACGGTGGACGCGGGTTTTCCCGTCTATCCCTATGTTTTTCGGAAAACATTGAAGTCGGGGTTTGCAAAGGGAGCCTTACCTTACAGACCTGCCGTGTTATTAAATATAACATATATATATCGAGTCCGGCCTAATCACATATCACAATTGACGGAGCCCTAGGCTTGTGCATATTATGGTATGCAATATGGCAGACCCGCCGATCTGATTAAACATAATATATATGCCATTGGGTCCGCCCTTCCCCCATCGCAAATCATTATCGGTGGGGTCTAGTGCTTATGCATAAAGTGTGACACCATACGGCAGACCCGCTCATGACTATAGGCTCCGATATATAATTTTCGAAATCTGCCGTATGGCCGAATGCAGGTTTTTCCATATTTTCCTATGTATTCGATAAAATTCCACAATCATGGTTTTTCAAAGGGAAAGCCCATTAAAGCGATGCGATGCGATATTGCGGACCAGATAGGGTATAGGTTCCCGCTTATAGTATTTCAAGTCTGGGTTTGGCATTCTACTATGTGTTTTGCGAGGATTTTCCATGCAAATTGGATTTACATTCACGGGACATAATCAGTGCATCAATTAAAAAGAAGGCGGGTTCTTTCACGTTCGATGATATAAATGCAAGATTCATTTTTTCAGGCATGTTTACCATATTTCTCACAGTCATAACTAATATAAATTATTTTTTCAGGCAAATCCGAGCACACCCG
This sequence comes from Pinus taeda, assembly GCA_000404065.3. Classification (NCBI taxonomy): domain Eukaryota; kingdom Viridiplantae; phylum Streptophyta; class Pinopsida; order Pinales; family Pinaceae; genus Pinus; species Pinus taeda. The sequence continues at coordinate 162,945 of APFE030086076.1, forward strand.
GTAACGGATAAATGTGAGTTATGTTAAGATGACACCTCTGCTCCACCAGTGTCAGTATTGCAAAACACACTGTGTGAAAGGGAAGACAGACCGCCTTAGCGCATGATGGAGGCACTCTTTTAGTTCAATGGAAGCATTCATGACTGCACCGATCCATCAAGATGTCATCACTACCAGATACATCACAAAGCATGCCAGATGTGGGATGAGGAGCGCAGCATCTTCGGTTTCATTTAGGAAATGAAAGAGAATGATAGCCATTCCACACAAGTGCAAAGAAATGATACGCAGTCCTTGTCTATTCCCAAAGGCATCCATTCGTTCCCCCAGGAAGTAGAATGCTCAACCAAAGGTGACATCGGCTTGTCAGCAACTTCACTGACTGTTTTCATCTGTATATGCTAATCTATGTAATGAAAAGAGGGGAAATGAAAGGTCACGGAAGACAGAGGGTCATTCAAGACTGCATAAGTAGTACCTCCAGATAGGAGAGAACGACTTTTTGTTTGGAAGGAATAGCTTTGATTTATTATGAATAAAGAAAGACTGTTTGGTTTAATGAGGAGCGTGTGTTTTAGATTGATTTTCCTCTTCTCTTATGCGTTTTGATCAAAACGTTGTCACTTGCATAAATGCAAATGTATATTTGCTTTTCTTGTGCATATTGATAACTTACAGTTCATGGTTATGCTTAATTATTTGAATATCATTCAACATCATGGTTAAATCATGAAGGGTTGCTAATTCAAAACTATGTTAGACATCAGTTGCAAGCTTTTCTTCCATAAAATGGAATGTGTATTCTTGTATGAATGATTGGATTGCAATTAGGATTTGATATAGCCTTGTTCTGAAGTGGACCAGTAATTGATTCGTTGGGACTTGGGATTTATATATGATGTTTAACCTCCTTTGTTTTGCTCCTGCTAGATAGGTTAGGATAGTTAGGATATAAACTAGAGTAGTTAGAAATAGCTTAGATAGGAGTTGATACATATAGGTTAGCTATTTTAGTTTTGTTGATTTAATTGAAGGCTTCTTCCCAGAAGCAATCTTTCAACCCATTTAACAGTTTACGGGGTCCCTTAAAACTCGTTGGAACTAGCCATTCCAAATGAAAGCAAGCCTACTTGGGGCTTGCAATCGGGTTAGTTCCCCTTGTTGGTATAGCAAAAATTCGCCATGTCAACACATGGTTGGCCTTAAATGACCATGGTTAATTATGTTATTTCTATTGACCATGGCCAAGCAATGATTAATCAAGTTCATTATGGTTGACCATCTTGTCTATGATTATTTATGGTTGATAATGGATGAACATGTTGACCATATTCAAACATGCTCAAACATGGCTAACGATGGTTGACCATGGTTAATGATAATTGTGCTAATTTGAGTATGGTTGACTATGGTTGAATTTTTGATTTATGTTTTACCATGGATGAGTTTATATAACCATCGCTGACTATGGTCACCTTTGGTTTACTATGGTGAACATGGATGTTAACATTTAACTATTGATGATTGTGGTTAACCATGATGACTATGGTTGATCATGTAGACCAGTTGAGCACGTTTGACAAGAGTTACTTTTGTTGTGAATGTTGTCCATGGATAAGGATGTCTAAGTAAGTTCACTATGGTTGACCTTGTTGTTTATGGTTGACTATAGTTGATCATGGTGAACATGTTAGCTAGATTTGGACATGGTAAATCATGGGTAAGCATGGTTAACCTGATTAATTATCGGTAACCATTGGTGACTGAGATAATTATAGTTGACAAGCATTGACAATGAATTTGTCATGTGTTGTGCATGTTGTCCATCGCATTATGTTGCCATTTTTTGTTTTTCGTAGCGTTACATTGATTTTTGCTTGTTACATTACAATGTTTGTAGTCCTTTGTCCCAATGCAACACCAGTTTTTCTTCATCACATTGTAACATCATTTTTTCTTTGACACATTGTCAAGATGATTTTTTGTCATTACATAGTGATGTTTAATTTAGTTCATCAAATTCACCGATGACACTTTTTGTTCAATACATTGTGATTTCTATTTTTATTCATTAGATTGTGAGATTGATACTTGTTTGTCACATTGTAATGTCAATTTTTTTTATTTTACATTGCATTGTTAATATTTGTTAAAATCACATTGTAAGTGAACTTTTGTTTATCACATTATAACATCAAATTCTTTGACGCTATTTGACTATGGTTAAGCTTATGTGACCATAGTTAACTATAGTCAACCATGGATGACTATGGGAAAACATGGTTGACCATGTGTTATTACAGGTGAAAATGGTTGACCATGATTGTCAATGTTTAACTATAGATGAATAAGGTTGACCATGGTTGTTAATGTTTAACTATAGATGAATATGGTTGACCATTATTGAGTTGGTTAACCATTGTTTAAAATTATTGAGTTAGTTGGACCATGGTTGGTTGTTGAAAAACTAGTTTGAACATTGATGGGCTTGTTTGACCATGATTATTAATAATGCATAACTATAGATGTATTGATTTTAGTTGGTTATGTTGCTCATGGTTCACCATGAATGGTTATGGTAAACCCTTTCTATGTTTTTTTTGTGTTGAAATATTAGCACTGATGTCAAGGCAAGATTAGGAGGGTTCAAGGATATGAAAGACAAAGAGTGTAATGAGAAGGTCCTAAAGGTTTGGGATGTAAAAAACACAAGCCCTTGCCCCCCTTGTCATTAGTTGATAGGGAATACTCACTTGGTCAATAGACGGATCTCCTATTAGGCCTCGACTAGATCAAACCACGACAACAAAGCTTGAAAGGGATATTACCGAATACCAAAAGATTCAAGAAGGACAAGGGCCAGAGAGTTAAAGCCCAAGGTCATCACTCTCAGTCACAAAAGGCTAGCAGAGTAGCACTATCAGACTGATATATTATCATGCCATTGAACCATTAGCCTACTTCACAAGGAATTAAACCAACCTAAACACCTCAACGACCCAAGACCTTGACATACATGGAAAGAAAGGTGGCACGGTTGATGTGGATGCAATGTGGATGACACAGTTGTGTACATGTGGAAAATTGATGACATGGAAACATGCGAGTGTAACATGTGGAAGGTGAATTCAGAATTTTTGATGGGCCAAATGGACAATGGGTGAGTGTTGCATGGTAGGAACAAGTCAATAATTGGACATTTGGCTTGCTCAAAGTGGGTGCATAGGACAATGTGTATGCTTCTGTGGAAGATGATGTGTCTTGGGAGGTCCCACATTGGGCATACAATGTGTGGCTTACAAGCCTCCTCTAAGATCACTCAACAACCAACATGATGTGGTACAAAGGAACATGCAGGTGGAAGAGGTGGCATAGGGCACCATATTGAAAGTGTTATTTGGATCCCACTCACATGACATGGAAAAGCCTGGGATATGTACTAGGATAATGCCTTTACTAAGTTTTTTCATATAAATATGTTTGGTGGCTTTGACATTGAAAGCCCGAGAGAAAGATGGGTTCATATTAGAGCAAGATTTGGCACGATGAAAGGTAATGTGGGTCCCACATTAGGATTTTTGTCTCAGCCCAAATTAGTGGTGAGTTTGGCAAAGGCTCAATTCCTCTTAACATATGACACCTAATATGCATCCGAGCATCCAATATGGCATGGTGAGGTGGGGTTGTATTGCTTTAAGGATTGTCAAGACACATGGCATCAAAGGGGAAGAGTGCAATGAGGTTGGGAAAAATTGATGTAGTGCACCTAGGGCTGAAGTTGGACCAAGTGTGTCCCTCTTTGGGGCATCATGTCATTGGGACATTGGGATGAAAAACTAGTTTTTACTTTCAAAATGCTTAAAAATTGTCATCAATTGAAGGTTCGTGGCATTCAAACATTGGGAAGTCGAAGCGAAATTAATGTTGAAAGGCATCCATGATACTTAAGATTCGATAGATCCATTAGGACCACAATTCTGAAAATAGGTCAAGAGGAGTTAATAATAAACACTTAGAGTAACAGTGAGGACGCTTAAAAATTTGGAATTCCAAGTGGAATAATTAGTTAAAAAGTTAATATAAAAGGTGGCCCAAATAGGACAACAGAGAGAGATCAATGTTTATATATAGAAACAAGACTATGTGAGAAGGTGTTTTTCCCATGCAAATCATTGGGTGACACTAATATGGACATGAATAATAACAAAGTTAGGTAGGAATAGAGAGAGAGTTTTGCATTGTTGCGATTAAATGGAATTGAGTGCCAAATCTAAGTGGCATGAGTTTGGCTAAGTAGAAGTTTGATGTGCAGTGGGTGTAAGTACAAACTTGTTGAGTTCTAGAGATATTGCACAAAAGAGAAAAAATATATTGAAGAAGTTGTGATCCATTTGAGACAAAGATTGCAACAATATAATGAATAGAGGTAGAAAGTGAAAATTTCAAATATATAGAGGTACTAGGCTAGAAAAAAAGAGACCGGATCTCAAAATAAGGATTGTTATAAGAGTGATGTTTAACTTAAGGTGCAATAGATCCAAATATGAAAATTAATCAAAGAGGGATTTGAGTGGCTAAAGAAAGTTGGTGCTTGAAGATAAGGGGATTGGAGTCTCCCTCATGTTGGAGTCCATAGAGATTAAGGGGTTGGTTCTTGTAAGAAAATGGGAGTTGGTGCTTCTAGAAAGTGGGTGGTTGCAAAGAAAAGGGGTATGTTTCCTCCTATAAGTTGATGCCTATAGAATCTAATTGCAAGTTGAATTTGGTGATTGAATTTACATCAAAATTGAAAGAATATTTGGGGTTTACTCCCATATGGGTTTCCACGTAAATATCTTATATTCAATGCTTTATGCGATTCATGCATTTCTATGTGATTGAATGTGTTTGACTGGCTAAATAATTGTTAAAATTTATACAATACAGATTGACACCCCCTCTCAGTATTATTATGGTCCCCAAAAATTGATATTGTAGTCAGTAACTTCAATAACATTCTAATAGCTAGAAGGTAGATCCGACCTAAAACATGGGAAAACAAGATGGTTGCCTCATGAACAAAGATCCTTTATTTGATGGAATAACATTATACCTTTTGGAAGGTGAAAATGACTAATGAATCTTGGTGTATATGTTTTACATGGAATGTTGAATGGCTATGAAGATCTTGCAATATTGATCAACATATATGAAAATATTGTTTTCACCCATAATGTTAAAGTGAATTCAATCCTAATTGGATTGTATGAATATGGATTTGTCAAATTCAAGCATTACAAGGCAACGAAAGAGATATGGGACAAGTTGAAGAACAACTATGAATGTAATAGTAAGGTAAAGAAGGAAAAACTCCAAGTCTATAAAATGTAGCTTGAATTACTAAAGATGAATGAGGATGATGATATAGCCAAATTATTTCTCCAAGTGGATGAAATAGTTAACACCATGTTAGGTCATGAGGAAATTGTAGATGATTCCATAGATGTTAAAATATTGTTTTATCCCTTCCAACTAGATTTAATGGCAAAGTATAATCCCTTGAGGAGATTTGAGATATTGGTAACCTAAGCGTGGATCAACTACCTAGAACTCTAACCGCCTATGTGATAAGGACTGCAAAATGTAGATCGAAATCAAAGTAAGCAACCTTCAAAGCTGATGAGAAGACCAAAGAGGATAAAGAATATGCAAGCTATAGATATAATGAAGAAGAATCCAAGTTTATCAAAATACTAGAGAGAGGTTCTAGCAAATACAAAAATAAGTTTCCTTTTAAATGCTTTAATTATGGAAAAGTTTTTCACTATGCATCTCAATGCCCATATAAAAAGGAAAATAATGAATATGAAAATAAAGAAACGAATAAGTAGAGGAGAGTCAAGAAGGAGAATAAATTTAAGAAGAAGAGTATTTATACCCAAGAGGATAAAAACTCCTCAAAGGATGAGGATGAATAACCTTTTGATGAAGAAAAATCAAAGATTTCATGCTTGTTGCTACAGACAACCAAGCTAGAGGACAATATAAATGTGATTTACATGAAGAAGAGATGAAAGTAGGTTTGGAAGTTGAATTACTTAATTCCTTGGAAGAAATATACATAATCAAGAGAAATAACGAAAAATAAAAAAATCTATTAGTAAAGTATGAAAGAGAAAAAGGATGAATATTAAGATTCATCACTTCTTCTACTAAAGGTTGAGTTGATGAAAGCCAAGAAAATTGAAGACAATCTATTAGAATTACTAAAGGGAAAGGGAAACGAATGTGAGAATTTAGAGGATGAAATTGTCTCAAAAAAGAAATAATTAGTAAAGGCCAAGGCTTAACCGAATCAAAATCTAAAGATTATTAAAGGATTTGGATAAAGGGATGAACTATTGAGTGTTCAAAGATATCCCGTAATCTAAGATAGTTAGTGCTATAAAAGAAAGACAAACACCAAGAAATCTAAAGAGAAAAGTCTAAACATTTATGTTAAATCACTTAAAGGTCATAAAATGATGAAAATGATCAAATTCAAAAGCAACAAAGAAAATAAAATGACAAGAAGGAAATTAGAGACAATAATAAAACAAAACAATACCAAAGATGGGTAAATTAAAACAATTTGAATAACCATAAAGGTGAATTCAAAAATCAATAGAGGCCTCATCCATTAAATTAATAAATAATTTAAATATCTCTCCCTCAAAGGTCATCTACTTCTAGGTATCAAAATATGTTTTATGGTTAATGTTCTTCATGAAACATTTTATGTCATAAGTCTATCCATTCTAAGTGTGTCTTAAATATAATCATTTCTGAAATCAACCTTATTAGTCCTAAGAAAATAGGGATAACATATTTATGAATCCTCATTTGTATAATCCAAGAGGAAACAATCCTTTTTCTCCTTTGTTAGATCATGTTGAATGTTATAACTGTCACAAATTTGGAAATAAGGTAGTTGAATGTACACCAATGAAATCCAAATCAACCCCTCAGATCAAGCAAGTACACAAACCAAAAACATGGGAGAGGAATTATTTGTAACATAAATAAGAATGTGGCATTGTCTTATATTCTCATAACCAAGGTAGTCATTAGTATGTGGAAAATGGATTCTCCAAACATATGATTGTTGATAAGAGTAAATTATTATCACTAAGATAATATAAGTTAGGAACAAATTCCTTTGGTAATGATGCTCTAAGAAAGGTCATAGGGAAAGGCATAGTTCGCTTAAACAATGGAAGATCCAAGGATCAAAATGTTATTTTTGTGGATGGACATACAACTAGCTAAGTGTAAGTCAAATTTCTGACTAGAGGTATGATGTCCCATTTCACTCCAAAGGTTGTGAAATAAAAAATGCAAACACAAGGCAAGTAGTAGCAATGAATGTGATAACACCAAGTAATGTGTATATAACCAATGAGGAAAATGAAAAATTCTCTTTGGGAAATATTGATGAGAGCTAGCTATGGAACAGATGGTTTGGGAACATAAATTTTGATCATATGGAAAAGGTAGCAAAAATAAATCTATAAGGGATTCTCCAAGGATTTCAAAGCCTAACAAACAAGTAGAAAATCATGTCGAATTCATAAATAGTTTCAAGCACTCTTCAAGTCTAAGGAACACTTATCAACTAAGTCTTTGCAACCAATTCATACCAACTTATGTAGACCCTTAAGAACTGAAACCACAAGTGGAGACCAATATTTTATGCTAATTATTTATGGCTATACCAATCTAATAGGTTGAATTTTTAGGAGAGAAATTTGATCCATTTGAAAATATCAAAGTTTTCAAATTCCTCACTGAAAACCAAACATATTATAAAGTAAAATGTGTAAGTTCTGATAGAGGTGGAGGATTTACTTGAACTAAGTTTCATGATTTTTGTGAAGAACATGGATAAGGACACAATTCTCAATTGAAAACAACCCACAAAAGAGAGGAAAAACATAATAGTGCAACAAATAGTTAGAGGAATGTTAGATGAGAAAAGTATTACCAACACCTTTTGGGATGAAGTTATTCATACAATAATCCGTATCTTAATAAATCTCACTTTAGGCCAAAAAATGACGAGACTTCTTATGAGGTTTTGGTATGGAAAACTAACTTCAATAAAACACTTCAAAGTATTTGGAAGTAAGTGATACAACAAAATTAATGATGGAAATACTGGTAAGTTTAATTCTAGAGTTGATATTTTTAGGAAGCAAATCTCGAGAGGGATATTACTGAATATCAAAATGACCAACAAGCTCAATGGTTGTGTAGGTAAAGCCCGAGGTCATCACTCATGGTCACAAAAGGCCAACAAGTTAGCATCCATAAGTTGATAACTTATCTAACCATTGGGGCATCAACCTTGCTTCATAAGGCATTAAACTAACTTGAACACCCTAAAAAAGTCAGACCTCAACACACATGGTAGGACAGGTGGCAGGTTAAATGCATGAAGATGGTTTACATTTTTGGCCCAAATGTGGTAATGAAAATTAAAATTTTTACTCTTTTATTGAATTAAATCCTTCAAAATTCATATATGTGTTGTGAATTTTGATTCAGACTAAAATGAGAGTTTGTGGAGAATTATGTTGATGTCCTAGTGATAGCTTTTGCAAAACAATTAAGTGTCATATAATTTGTCAATTTTCCATTAAATAAAATTCTTTATCTTTCAAATTTGTGCACATATTAGGAGGTATAAGTGTATTCACGTAGCATAATTTACTCTAAAATGTGTAATTTAACACACACACACAATATATATATATTATATATATATATATATATAATATATATATATATATATATATATATATATATATATAGTTATATATATATAAGATATATATATAGAGAGAGAGAGAGAGAGAGAGAGAGAGAGAGAGAGAGCAAAGTTATGCATATTAAAGTTTTCTTTTTTTATGCAAAATTATATTTTTTATTATTTTTTGAAAATGACAAAGAAATATTTCAATCGCATTTTGCAAACAGACGTGTTCACGTAATATTTCTCTCAACTATTTAAATAAATTGAAAAACCAAGAATACCCTCTCAAAGAGGACTTGTAAATGAAGATAGTTGTATTGTTTGAAATTTTTTCATTGTATGTATTTTATGTTATTGATTTTTTATTCAACCCCTTTGAAATTATCCAAAAAAAGTTCACGGATTATGTTTAAAAGAAATTACATGTAAAATATTATACGAATTCGAAGGTATCAAACCGATATGCCATTGGATAGAGGATACTTTCACGAATCCAACAAGATCAACTTCGCCACTTAAAGACAAAATTTTCCATAAATCTATTAGGGTACAAAATGGTGTTGCAGTTAAATCTGCATAATGGGTGTTAAAATTGTGATATTTAGAACCTCGATAGATCGATCGAATAATTGAGTTATAAATTCAAATAAATTGATCAAGAGTTAGAGAAACCATCGATCAAGCCATCAACTTAGTTAACCAACTCTATGAAGCCATTGAAAAATAAAAAAACTTTCTAACCACACACCAAATTTTATTTATGACATTGATGTAAAATGCTACAACATAGGAGCTCGATCAAACCCTTCTTACCACCCCAAAAAGAAATACAAATTCAATGTTGCACGCATGAAAAAATAACAACAAACATTCATTCATAGAAAAATATCAAAACGTGGGAATTACACAAGAATTCACAACAAACATGGGAAATTGGTGATTTTGATCTGTAAAAGGAGAGAAAGTTCCAATCACAAAGGAAATGTGGGAAAAAGCTAAAGAAATGACGAGAAAAGGATGAGACGTAATGAGATAACAACGAGTTCATGAAATTCAACAAATTCACGCAAATACAAGTAATTCAGGTTGTCTCACTTCTCATATTACCTGCTCCATATTTTATGCATTAGGAAATATGATTGAAAATAATAAAAAAATGGAGAATGAAACAATATAAATAAGATAAAATAATTATTGAATGTAATACCATGTCATTAAAAATTGAGATGTAACAAAAACTAAAGGAAAATTACTTGGTGTGATTAATGGTTCATTGGAGTTTTCTGAAACCACTTGAATTCATGCAAATTCTAAACCACCTTCAAATTGTAATGGTTTAGGATAACCCAAAAAAACTAGGGATATGATTTAACCAAATAAAAGCATTACATTTCCATATATTATTTACATGAATTACAATTCATGGCAATTTATTTACAAGAGGGATTAACAAAAATGTTTTCCCAAGGTGCTCCAAAAGATATAAAAATTAGTTTGATTGATGCTTTATATCCTTGTAGTAGTTAAAAGAGATCGAATGTGTCAAAATTTAGAAAGAGCAAGTCTTATCCCTTCTTCCAATGTGCATGCTGAGAAGAAATTCTTAGTTAAACATATAACGACATTAAATTTTCTTGACATTCATGACCATATTTAACATTTAATGGTTCCTTTAATCCTAAATCATGATCTCTACTTTTTAAAACCTCACAAGTTTATTCTTTCAATCCACACATGAAGGTTATTAATTTTTTTAAAGAGAGCATGTTTTTGAAAGACATAGAAAGTGTAGTGTAGATTCATACTTGCACAATAAGGAGTGGATAATTTCATATCACTATAATGCTCCACGAAAGGCTTATGTGACTAATCAATATTAAGTTCATAAATAAAAAATGCAAAAGAAATAAATTAGAATGCACATATTGATCATATGCTAGAAATGTTCACAATGCCAACCTTCTTACACCGTGGAAAACTAATGTTGATTAAATTCATTTAGTTGTTTCTCAACATGTAATCGTGAAATATTTTACAAAGTATGGTTGAAAAGTAAAAAATAGAACCTTATTTTAAACTTTGTCAAGATTTCATGAAAATAATTGAAGCCATAAAAGACATTGGATATCCTTCTTTGAACCTGCACAAAAAATGTTCCTTGCAGAAACATAGAGTTTTTTTAATCCTTCTACCCCTCCTTGTCCCCTACTTGATTATTGTGCTAAAATTTCCATGTACATTCTCCAAAAAAAAAACATTCAAATCACTTGTACCCCTCTTCACCACAAATGATAACAGTGTACATCCATTGTTGATAATACCTTGCAGCATCTTCCTTGTTCTCTAAATCCACTGAAACGTCCATCTCTTGATTTATTTTTGTTTCCTTATCAACAATTTCATTGGTCTTCTCATACTTCGCATCCCACATTTCTTCCACTTTTTGTTATTGTGAAATTCTTTGTATTTATGGTAAGTTCTTCCTTTCAGAAAGTTATTCTTACTATTGTTTTATGGTAATCTTATTTACACATTTTAAAATGCTAAATTATATGGTGCTTCTAATGAAGAAAACATTTCCAATTAATTTGATCTTATGTATTAGGATTTCAAATATTAACATAGTTAAAATTAGTTGAATAGGTTCCTTCTTGTATCATGGAATGTGTATTTATGTATTTTATGATTTTTTGGTCACAACTTATCTTATACAATATATATATATATATAATTTTAAATAGATATACAATTTTTTTCTCATGAAATAAACTTGGCCCTTCAATTTGGTAATCACTAGCTTGATTTTTCAAAAATCTCCCATTCTCTCAAATTCAAAATATTCTCCTTCTCATTAAGTTAGTAAAAATTCCATTTAAAATATGTATTTAGACTTCCTATATAATAATTTAAACTTTAATTTCTATTAGTCTTTAGTTCAACAACTTTGCAAATTATTATACAATATCTTCTTCATCAACTTTTCTATATCTTCATTCTCTTCTCATTTATTAGCCACTCTCTTTGGCTTCTTTAGTCAAATCTCCAATTTCTCTAATTTTATTCCTGACTCCTATTCTTTTTTAATCACTTTAATATATTTCATTCTCTTCTCACAATCTGTTTTACTTGGCATTGAATTTTAATTGAAATGTTTGGTAAATGAGATATATGAACAAAAATATAATACGATCCTTGTTGCAGTAGGGATCAATTTTAGTTTTGGATTTATGTAGTCTTTTGAAGAAATGAAAAAGCGTTGCTAATAAGAACTAATTTTGGAAAAGATCAAATGCTTCACTTGGTAAATGTGACTTGTCATGAAACCAAACAAGCTTCAAACCTAGATTCACTAGTAAAATTGGGGTTATATCTAACAATATATCACTTTAACCACACACCCTCCAATCCCATGCCCAAATGGTTAAGTTTTATCATTTATTAAACATCTATTGTGGGTAGATTGAAGAGATAGTATTGCTTACATGAGACTATATTACTTAGGAAATAGGTATATTGACAATTTGCTTTCAAATTTTCTAGGTTGATTCTTAACACTTATTTTTTTAAATAATTTTTCTCTTTCCTTTTCTTTTGACAATCCATTTTAGTTAGAATTTTATTTTAATTCAAATATTTGGTGAATGAGATACATTAACAAAAACATAATACCATCCTTGTTTTAGAGATCACTTTTAGTTTAGGATTGATATTGTCTCTTGAAGAAATTAAAAATTGTTTCTAAGAAGAACTAATTTTGAAAAGGGTCGAGTGCTTCACTTGGTCAATGGAGAGATCAGAGTTAGATATAATAAAAAATTAAAAATATTAAAATTATATATTTATACATTTTTTTTAACACTATTAAATAAATAAAGATTTTTTTTTTTTAAATAGTATGGTACATTTTCTTGAAATAATTGATAAATACAATAATTTTATATAAATAAGGTTAAAGTATATTAGCAATTTTTTAATTATGAGATTGGAAAAAATATAAAAATAAATTTAAAATAAATTATTTAAAGAAATTCAATATTTATTTTATTAACCTTTTATAGAAATAGATAACCACACGTTATAACTATATAATACATATTTAAAATGGTTTTTTTAACACTTAAATTATAATAATATCATTAATTTATTTTTTATATAAATTAATTAATTTTCATTGTTAACATAGGACCATATTTAAAACATAAAAATACCTTTAACTAGATTACAAATTTATTATCCTTTACATGGGGGTTCCTCGATTGGGTTTTCTCAATCGTGTTATCCCTTGAAGTTAAATCATGATTTATGCATAAGCTACACATTTTAGCTATTTCAATGGCTTGGTTTGATGAAATTTATTTTTTCACATGCTTAATATATAATGGTTCCATGGGATTCAAATTTTCTCTAGGAATAAACATGTATACGTTGAGTAAATATTAAGAAAACACATATTAATTTAGGCAAGTATACATATATTTGAATGGTTACTTTGGAAGATTTAATTAAATCAAGTTACATATTTCAATTTAGTTGGTAATGGCAATATAATGTTTCTCAAAGCACTAATTTCCATCTCCCTATATGATCACATACCATAATTTGGAAAAGTAAGTGGCCCATTATTCACACATCTTGAGGCTTTTGCAAGGAATAAAGGTTACATAGTGTAAATAAAGGAATTGCATTAAAAGATTGTGAATCACATATGCACATAACACACCATCACTACTACCAATTTGCTTTGCTAACCATTACAAGTAGAATGATTGCATATATTTTACTTAGAAATTTTGCATACAAACATAGCTCAAAACTAGGAGAAAAGTAAGTGGTTATATTCCAAATATCATTTTTAGTTGTTTTTCTCATTCCAATTCACATCACACCTAGATTAACTAGGAGGAAAGTAAGTGACCCTAAATCCACACACATTTTTTTTACTTTTTTCTAACCAAAAGACATTATTTCATTTCATTTTGGACTAGGAGTTGGTGTTAGTAGAGAAATAAACCATAAAATACCCCCCCCCCCCCCCCCCCCTGTTGCACCCTTGCGGAGAACCCTTGGGGACTGTATATGAAATATTTCTCAAAGCACTAATATTTTGAACTCTCTATATGCGAGCATATAGAATAATTAAGAAAGAGCAAGTGGCCCACTATCCACACATATTTTATTTTCTTGCAAGGAACAAAAATTAGATAGTGTAGTTAGGGGAATGGTAAAGGATCATGACATATCCACATAATTGAAATTCACATTATGTACATTAACAATTTCACCTGCATGTACCTTCACTCCACACAGTAAGCTCACTTACACTTGGTATAAAGGGTATCCTCTTTTGCAATATTTGTACTTAGTTTCTTCCATCTTACATTGTTTTCACACTCTAAGTGAAGCAAAGAATCTCTAATAACAACATTAAATTGAACACATTAAATTCCCCACAGGGACCATAAGATAATTTATAATTCAAGTTATAACCATAGGGGTAGGAAGTACATAAATTGTCATGGTTCTTTTCATCTTGTAACATATAAATTTTATTTTAGGGAGCTTAACATCCTACATCATCCAGTGATAAATCCATTAATGCGAAGAAACCCATGAAGTGGGTAATGCTTAGGTGGAATATTATCTTGAATCTCCTTATCGTTTCCCAACACATGGTAGGGGTTCTAGGTCCAAAAATGATAACAACAAGCTAAGATTCACTCATTCCCATAAGACATAGCTAACTTAGTGGAAAAATCTTAGGGAATCTTTCCCTATAGGTAGTGGGTGTGGGAGCACAAGCTACTTGAGGCGATTTTGATAAGGTTAATGGAAGCGTCACTAACTCTTTCATGACATAACCCTAGTATGTCATGCCACTATAACTCTCTCCATACCTTGGTGGCTTTTTTCGCTTCTGGAAGCATTACGAATGACATTCATGATGTGGCCCCGGTACCCTATTCAAAAATCCTCACAAGACCCAATTACTATTTGAGAAAAAAGACGTTAGGTCTTTCTACAATTTTTTTCTCATACGCAAAAACACACAAAACCTTCTTTGTTGATTGTTTCGCACATTAGAATTAAAGGGAAAATTAACCACTTATTTTTCAGTTTGTCTTATGTATGTGATTCATTTGGTTTTCCTACAGAAAATGCCCCTCACCATCTTTTCCCAAAAACTTACCAAAGATCTTTTTGACAATGTTATATGTCGCCAACATATAAGGGGTCTCCTCGATGTGAAGTCCCAATTAGACCTCACACTGCTTGGAGTATGATCCCCCTCCAGTTATATGGTTTGACCACCATTTGTGAGTGGCTTAGAGGCATGCCTTGGCCACAACACATACACAAGGGATCATAACACAACTTTGGGGCATCAAGAATGTATGCTTTGTGTGACACCATGTATAAAATGTAAAGGGAGCTTCCACGATGGAAAAAAAAGTGCCTCCAATAGGGAAGTAATAGTACTATCCTAAGAGAGACATGCTAGCAAAAGTGAAAGGCTTATTGGTTAACCTGCAAATTAGTTCACAAGATAAGCAACAATCCTGAAAGCATAAACAACACACATTTAATAAGATCCATATCTAAAGAAACAAAGTAGTTCATCATCTTTAGTATGGATTGCACCAACATATATTGCAATCATATAAGAATATTCTTACTACACTCATGATACATGTATGAAAGAGTGTTGGCTCATGGAGCTTCTGATAAATAATGGATGATTCCATTTACACAGTTACATTGGTGACACACTAGCTCGAGTAGTGGAACATGAAGTTAAAACTTTCTTCTCCAGATAATGTTTTTTTCTCCTATGTACAACTAGAGAATCCAATTCTTAATCTCTAAAAGTCCATGCCATTTATTTAAATTATGAGGGCCTATTCATAAAAAATGACAATGACTCTTAAGTTTCCTCATGACTCTTCAAAATTTGTGAGCCATGGAATTCCATATAATTTTTCACATTCCACATATATCTCTTTACATTCGAAATGTGTCTCTTGGACTTCTTTACATTAGAATTATTATTTACAAACGAAAAATTACATATAAAATGATGGTTATATAAGACAAAACCCTAATATGACAAAATGATCTCACGGAGGAGAAATAGACAAATCAATGTCTTCGACATGGAGTTCCTTTATGATATATGAGTTCCATGGTCTAAAATATATTGTAATAACTTTGACTGAGATTGGAAGCTCTACAAGATATCAAATCTTTACATTTAATTCTTCTGACAGTATGGATTTGGACATAGATTGTACACTCTTCCACAACAAGGATAACTTCATGTGAACTTTAGCTGGTGTAATTTCATGTTGTAGAATAAGGTCCTTGGTGATATCCAAACATTCCTGACCTGATGCTTACCCAATTTGCTCAGTAAACTACTTTATCTCTTGTGTTATGAAATCCTTCCTTCTTTTCTCTCCAAGTTAACCCACAGGAGGAATTCCATATTTCTGTGTGAGTGACTCCAATATTCTATGCAATTGACCATAGGAAACCATGTTGTTGGTCACTTGTTCATCAAGGTGGGTATACTTCTAAATATGAAGTCTTAACTATACTCTTTCCATCTTGGCAACAAATTTTTACTTATTGAACAACTGTTTTGGATCATTTGGATGCTTGACACCTTACTCCTCTATCAAGCCTAAACCTTTGTTTTCAACCTTCAAGACCTTCAATATCTCTTGGAATTTCTTTCGTAGTTCGATCAGAGGTGCCACCACTTCAAGAAAGAGAATCATCTTATTATATAGTTGTTTCATGATGTCCTCCATTAGCCTTAATTCTTCAAGGATAACTTATTAGAACTCCACTGTGTTAAGGCCTTTGGAAGATAACCATTGGTTCTCTACAGTGAGATGATCTATCTGTGGCTTTTCCACATCTAACCCTTTTCTTAACTATGCATTATCACATGATATACTTTGAGTTGTCTTGTGTTAATTTCACAAAAGCAATATTTGTTGCCGTAATTACTTGGGGATTTCTCCTAGTATTAGCTATTATCACCTTCTTAGTGGACATGGAGATTAGGTGCTCAGGATCATTTGGGAAGTACCTTTATCTTTCCTGCATGATCTTATTCTTCAACTGATCAAAGGAAACAATAAATACATCCATGAGCCTGTCACCTGGAGGATGAGTAATTCCCATTTCGTTGAATGGGAGATGGCCACTAGTAAGAGGAGGTTATGATGGGGTTACTAGTTCATGTACAATGTGTTCAATAACATCACATCTTCCAACTCTACTTCTAGCTCTAGGGACATATATTCTTTGTCAACTATCTGTACCGCTTCTTCCTTGTGTGATTGTCTTTGTTGTTGTTGTTCTTCAATTATTTTTCTCTCCTCTTCTGCTTTCCTTGTTTCTTCCTCTTCTTCATGTTGCTTCTATGCCTATATCATTTTCATCTCCTCCTCCATTTGTTTCTTCCGTTTCGTTTCTTCAATGGCACCTTTACTCACAGGATCATCTTTGAACTTTCTACTACTTTCTACCACTGGATCATGCTTAATCCTCTTTTTAGGTGTTTAAATGTTGACTTGAGTAGTTTCTACCTATAATATATCCTCCATCTAAACATCTAGAGCCTATGTAGCCTTCCCCATCTCCTAGCCAGTTCTTTCTCAATGAATTGTACCAATTATTCACCTTTTCATCCTCAGAAGTAGTCATTGGTACATATGGCCAGGTGTATTGTATCTTATCATAATAATTTTTGTACACCTTTCTAGGATCATACCTATGGAAATTCCTAGCTCCAAAATTCAGGCACTTGAGTTCTTCACTTTCAGCTTCAACCTCCTTCAATATCTTCATCTCATATAGTCCAATTCGTAAAGGAGGAGTGGGCCAAGGAGCCTTTTTTATTCTATGGAGCTGCGAAGACAACCCTTTGATAAGCTAATAAGCTACTTTTACCAAGACCACCTTATTGGCCACATACCGTGGCATAACATGAGGGGCTTTCTGGCACCCAAAGTATATGATGTATGTGCTTTTTAATGGGGGAAATCAATATACAATATCATATAAAGATTATTTCACTTGATCGATCATGTAATCAGTATAAACCTCATAGATCATCTAATAAAGTACTACCAAGAGATACTCTGCCAGTCAGTCATAAACTTCCCCGAAACTAATCTCAGATAATAATATGTAATGGAAATAGATAGGAGGATTTTCTTGCGAGGTCTAGTTCCATTTCATCTCGGTGAATACATATCAAGGGTAGATCCCATCTAATAGGTAAGGATACATGTAAAAATCTAGTTCCTTCTTTGCATGCAAGGTTGTTTTTGCTTTCTATACATGATGCTGCAGTTCATAAGAAAGGATATCTTCCCAGTTGAAAACTCTACCCCTTGTGACAAACAGGTTGAGAAGGAAGATCCAATTTTTTTCAAAAACCTTTTCTTTTTTCTGTTCATGTAGCTTGTAACACATAGTTCTGAGATACTGATAGACCTTCCTCAAAGTTTTTGATGGGTACACTGCACTTGGTCTATGAAATAATCCAGTAGGATCTTGGTAATAGGACTTCGTGATCTCCTTAGTGTGGATATTTGCACATGTTGCAGAAAACAAGGGATTTGAATACTTTCTGGTCCTTACCATATTATAGTAAAAGTGCATGTCATGACGGTGGTAGGTGGAAATCTCATTACTATTGTCATTGTGTAGGACCAAATTTGTATTATCCATGTGTGTTAGGATCCATTAAATGGCCTATGCAAAAGGAATGACTAGAATCTGCTTGTAAACATTTGGATTATGTACCTTTTGATGTTAATCTAAATTACCTTGTCCTCCAAAAATTTAGGGAATTTCTTTTGCATGAAGGTGTCTTTCATTTTCTTCCACAAAACCTTCAAATATTTTTCTATGTAGCATTGTGTATATGCAAGAATTGTAACTGTAGGCTTGACAATTTCCACCGCCTCCTCAGTACTTCCTTCTGAGACTTATTTTGAGGCAACTCGATGGGTGGTAGGAGACATTGTTCTAATAGGGGATGAGAGTGTAATATAACATGTATCTGGGACACCCCCAAGCGGACATACACTCACGGTGATAATAATTAGTTTTAATACATTCCCTATCTAGCATATGCAAAATTTTCAAAAGATAGTGACAACGGGAAGATTAGATATAGCTGAGAGAATAATCATATCAATGATGAGAGAAGGTGACTTGATCAACCACTAGGAGTGAAAATTGCATCATGAAAAGAGGAGGGCACATGTGAGGAAAACACTGGATAAAGAGGCCTTGATTGAGGCTTGGTGATGTGTTCTGCGCTCAACCAGAGAGAGAGAGAGGCTTGAAAGGCATAGGGTGCACTCTAAAGGCATAAGGAGAGCACGCTGAAGCTTCTCAACAAATTGTGTGCTCAAGAGGAGCCAATGAGGAGGGAAAATAGAAAATGCTCATGGGGTTAGGCTTGGTCCTTGTTGATGTGTTGTGCACTTAAGAGAGGTAGAGTTCCTTGCTGGGTACAGTTTTCAAGACGAATAGATCCTTGTTTCTCCATAGCCATCTTTAAAGAGAAGTAGGTATTATGGGTGAAATCTTCCAAGATAGCGGGGCCTTTCCTTATAGAATTCACTCTTACTAAAGGATGGACTTAAATATGCTATGTAAAGTCCAACAACAAGTGTAAAGCACAACAATCGTGAAAGGAATGACCTATAAGTGTTTATAAGCTCCGTCACAATCATGACCAAAAGGTGGAAGGTCATAGAATGCAAAGAGTCATAAGAAATTCCACTTACAACAACAATATGACACTTGTAATAGGAAGCATGGATGAAAATAGCACTAAAGAGACTAAAGCAATATGAAATTCTAGCAAGTAAAATAAAAGTGATAAAAGAATAACCTAAAGCAATCAAGAAAGACACATGACAAAATTACTTGTGATTAAGATTGAAGAGAAATCTCCTTGATGTGAAAGAGTGCACTCAACCTAGAGTTGAGAATGATTATGATAATGAATGATTAGTTGGTCTAGTTATAAAGAGATTTTACATGCAAGGTGAGTTCATGCATGCCCTCCAATTGTCAATCGATGACTGAGTTAGTTAGTTAAAGTGGAGTGGCCTCCTTTTTTCTAGGAATGTGCTTAACATGTGGCAAGAGAAAGTGCATACAAGAAGGACAAGAGGGAACAACCATAATCAACAAGGAGGGCACTCTCCTATATCATTAGGGCACAATCACTAACCTTTAGAAGTGTTCTCAACATGGGACCACTACGGTGAAATTGTTAACAACAACGAGTGAGCTCCTCACTAAGAATTAAGAGTATCCTCCACTGTGAGTTAAGGATGCACTTTTTCTTGAGGAGGGGACAGTTATAAACAAAATGGGATATTGTGGTTTCGAGGTTAGAATATGCACTTTTTTAGAGAAAAAAAGTTCTTTCTTTCTTTTGTATGCTAGGCATGTAAAGCAAACAAAGCTAGTCACTAAGTCAAAGAAAACTAGCACTCTTCTATATTACGAAGAAAACATAAGTGTTTCCAAAGATAGGATGATGAAAATTATAAAACTTTGGCTTAGGAGGAAAATAAACACGTAGGAACATTTCAAGGATCATTGACACTTAGAAAAACATGAAAAACAACAAGGCGACATAATATGGCTTGAAACAACAGTTCATGTAGTCGCCAAAATTCAGTTAGGAAATGTTTTTGAAAGGTCGTTGTCATAGTGACAACATAATCGTAGGGGACCCAAGGGTTACCCAACACTCTAGGCTCCTAAATGATCTCCCACCATTACTGGGAGGAGTTCCTGGTCTCTCACCATTCTGGAACATATGGTAGGAACAAGTTATCTTGTTTGGCACATCAATTATTGGATCCAACTTTTTGGGATATAACTCCTCTCAAGGAACAGGTCTAGGTGGGAAGCTTATGAATTTAAGCATTCTAAAAAAGTATTCTAGTGAGGCATAGTCTTACTAGTGGTAAACTTTGTTGAGAATTACCCATTTACTCCTTAGACAAAGATCGAGAGTGAGTACTATCACTCAGACCAAGTGTCCATATTCGTACATGTTTTGAATAGACACACACGATTGAATGTTGATGGTATGGATAACACTAACAATTCACGTCATGTGATTAAGGAGTATCATTTTTACATCAATGATAATCGTGAGCATGAAGCATTTTTTGTGCAACATGGATTTGACCCGATTTAAGAATCATTTAAAAATAATGATGAATCATTAAGAAATTATTGGATATGGTCAAATGGTTGTCCAAGGTAGTTCAAGTCAACACACAATTTTTGTTGGTTGAGGCAACTACACAAGAAGAGAAAAATTCAGCATACTTTGAGCTATTTTGAAACAAGACATGGAAATGGTGAGCATGATGGTGTAGGTGCATGTGTGAAGTAAGCACCTCAAAGGTACCAAATGAGTTATGATGCAGATCGACTCAAATCATCACTAGATGTGGTGAAGTAGTGGAGATTCCATTTAAGACATGAAGGTCACATATATATTACACCTGTGCATAGGTTCTTCTAAATTGTTGATGTTAGTGACATGAATAGATCCATTCCTTGGTATTACAATAATATATAAGGAACAAGGGAATTACACTCAGTGTAGAGTAAATACATGGGTGAATAATTTGTGATCAAGGCAAGAAAAATCACATGTTTTTGTGAGTTTTACATTGGTGTTGATGGATGTAGACTTGATCAATAAGCAAAGGACAAGTACGCGAAAGGATGGAAATATGTACCTCTTAATACAAAGGGACCTCATCCATTCTGACATGGCAAGAGATGCACAATGAAGAGGCCATTCTTTCACTTGATGATGATCGATTCTCAGATGTTGAAAGGGAAGGTGTTTTCCTGTCTATCATTAATGATTTCATCTATAATTTGAAATCTTAAACATATTTATGTAATACATATTTCATATTTTTGTTGTCGTTGCCCCCTCAGGAAATGAAGAGAACGTGGTTTACTATTTGATGTGATGCACACATGTGAAAACCAGGTTGGTACAACCATATGAAGATGGACAATTCACATAGCAAATTGGCGACATGGTTGTGTTGGGCAATTTTTTTTAAAATGTTGAAAATTACACTGAGCACATCATTTATAGATATTTTATGCCTGAATATATATCTTGCCAATACAATCACCTAGTCATAGCAGCTCAGATCAATCTCATAGAAATAAGAACAAGTAAAGGTGAACCAAGGAGATGGATAATGACATTGTTAGACCATGAACATATTATGGACACTTGCATTCCTATCAAATATTTCCTAGATGAGTAGACAATGCAAACCATAAGCCCTAAAGATAAGTCTATAGCAGTCAAGTGTAATCTAATCTAGTATAAGAGATCAACATATGAATTTTGTAATGTATAAATGTGACAGTTGGTATTCTTGTAATTTTGTGATTTTGAATAGAGAAATGTTTCCCTCTACTCTAGGATGGTTTTATAATGTTTCATATATGTAATATAAGCTTTGATTTCCTTGTGGTGCTTAATTTTCTAATGTTTTCCAGCTTTCAAGGAGGTTTCATTTTTAGGGATATGATCATTATGTGAACATCATAGATCTAAAATTAAATTAAAAATTAGAATCAAGAGGGATTTAGATTTAGACTTTTATTAATAAATTCCATGTGTTAGTTTGATATAAAACATGGAAAGAGTTACACACATGTTTCATATTGGATTGTCAAACATGCAACAAATAGAACACACACAAACACACATATAATGTTATGATTATTCAGCGCTTTTAGATAACCTAAAAAGAAATAAAATTGAATACAACTTATTTGTAGCTTACATCATGGCATATTTTAAAATAATTATAATTTGACATACAATGATTGTGCTAAAAGGCACTTTCTACAAGGAAATATAATAGCACATTTGTTATTCTTTCCATGCTCAATATTAAATTGATATATGATATACTTTAGTTCATTTTAAGTATCAAAGTGACTTGCATCATAGTAACATAATACTTATTTCGCTAGTCTATGAAACTATAAAGGTTCAAAATTGTTAATTTTGTAATTTTGCTTCTTGGATGTTCTTTATTGAAGGTCTTAAGATAAGGAATTGATTGAAATACTTGAATAGCCAAGTGAATTTAGGAAAGTTTATATAATTATATATAAAATTATAGAAACATATCATTAATTGTTTAAATTAACATACATTGATTACACTAAAAGACACTTTCTACAAGTTCAATACTAAATTGATGTAGATGATATATTTCAGTTCATTTCAAGTATCAAAGTGAAATGCATCATAGTAAGGTTGTACTTATTTTCTTAATTTGTGAAGCTATAAATCAAAATTGTTATTTTGTAAAATTTTACTTCTTGAAAATTCTTAGTTGAAGGTCTTAAGATAAGGAATTTATTGAAAGACTTGGATAGCTAAGAAAATTTAGGAACATTCATAAAATTGTATATAAAATTATAGAAACACATCATTACTTGCTTAAATTAACATACATTAATTTCACTAAAAGACACTTTCTACAAGTTCAATATTAAATTGACATAAATTTTAGTTCATTTTAAGTATAGAGGTAACTTACACCATAGTCTAAGATTGTAACTATTTTCTTATTCCATTGGACTAGAAATCAAAATTGTTATATTTTTTTAATGAAAGTTATATTATATATTTTGTTTTTAAACTAGTGAAATAATTAACATATTCATAGACTTAAGTAGTGAATGTATGAATAAACTGTCCATATGAAAATATATACAAATTACATTACATGAACCTCCATAAATTGAAATAATAAGCATCCATAAACTGAAATAATGTTCATGTATCCTTTAAATGCCTGTGTATGAAAAATATACTAAGTTTGTATCATATGTGAATGTGCCCTATGAAATGGGCTTGAAAATATACAAACTATCTAGTACCGCAATATAACACATTCAAATTCAAATTAATTAGAACAATGTTTGTACAAAATAAAAAATTTGGAAATAAATGATTTTGAACTATGAATTTAATTAATCCCCTACTTTTGGCTTAGTCGAGTGCAAATGGAAGTTAGGTGGGATGGGGGTCTAATCAATGTTGGTTTGGTGCTCCCTTGCCTATGGCTCGAAAGATTGGGGCTTGCATCAGTGGACCCACATCGTCAATGCCTCCATTCCCAACACCTCACTCATGCATCCACATAACCATGACATCGACACCACTCTACATTTGGGCCCATATACATAATGGAAAATACAAATTGTAATTAGTCTAGAAATTAATTAGGATGTATAAATGTAACTTAAAAAAAATAAAATGTTGAAATCTTAGTAATCCTAACGTTTACCTCAACCATTGGTCCATGTAGTTTTACATAGTGACTCTCCTCCACATGAGTGTTATGAAGTGGAGAATACTGAGCCATGGAAACATGCTCTAGAGGAGGAAGTTTTGGCTGATAAACTACGCCCTCATATGACATCATAAATTTATCATTGTATTTGGGTTGTATATGCATGTTATCATGAACTTATTAATATAAATGCAATATGATGCACACTTATTAATATAAATAATGTATAATTTGACAATAAGAGTAAAAAAGTTTTGTATATATGTACCTAGTATATTTCATGTGGGTCGCACACCCTCCAAGCTATGGATGGTATCATGAAATGTAAGTGCATATGACAAAGGTTGATTGCACCCTAGACTCTCAAGATATGAATCATCATATAAATGAATTGGTCGGTCACGAGTCAATGGAGGTGGTATACATATCTCTCCACATAATGTGCAATGGCTAATGTCTTTTGCATGCTATCTATAATTGTATGCCTTCTCTCAACACCGAGTTACGATGGATACACTAGCTCTGTCAGAAATACCACACTTTGAGATGGCCGTGGAACCAATCTTGGAGATGGTGCTACATGCATACAGAACCTACAAGCCCTGACATGATCATAGCTACATCCCAAGCTGTATCCATAAAAGTTAGATCTAATGCTGGTGTAGTTTAAGCTCATATGTAGGACGAACTCTGCATATATATGCTTTGGAAAGTAAATGGGGAACTAGCTGTGGTAAGCAATTAGCCCCAAGCTCCAATGAATCAATCATAAACAAAAGGGATTGAATCAACATTCTTAAAATATTTGAGAAAAATTGGACCAATGTGTCTAGCACGAAGGTTCAAAGGGATGTCAAACAACTCCCCATGAGCATAAATGTCCTTGGTGGCATATTTCACTGCCTCCCAAGTATGTAAGCCTCTAACCTCCTACCTACTTATTCTTCCATTCATCCCTTGATTTATTTATCTAATCAGTCTAGATAATAAAAATAGCATAGAGAAATGCCTCCACATCATCATCCTTTCTTGAGAGTGCATCTGCAACAACATTTTTATTCCTTTTTTTGTAAACTATTTCAAGGTCAAAACCCAACATCTTTGTGAACCATTTTTGATTCTCTTCTAAAGATAATATTTGTCCCAAAAATTATTTAAGACTATCGTGATTTTTTTTACCTTGAAGTGTCTTTTGACTAGGTAAGGTCGCTATTTCTTTAGTGCATGTAGTATTGCCAACATTTCCTTCTGATAAATAGGTTTGTGTAAATACTTCCCCTTGTTTGGATGAATTTCAAAGGAAATGAGCCTTCCTTCTTGCATTAAAACAACATCAATTCCATTTCTCGAGGAATCACATTCCACAATAAAGGTTTTTTTGAAGTCTGGTGTAGCTAAGATCACTGCTTCACACATTGCCTCTTTAAGATGTTCGAAAGCCTTAGTTGTTTATGGAGTTCACGAGAATGCATCTTTCTTTAGTAATGTTGTTAGAGGCACTACTATTCTCCCATAATTCTTAACAAACTTGTGATAATACCCTGTCAACCTAAGAAATCCTCGAATATGCTTTAGGGTTGTGGGGATTTCCCATTCCTTAATGGATTTAATTTTGTTAGGGTATACCTTAACACCCTCATAAGACACAATATGAACGATATATTCGACCTCCGGACTCCAAAGAAACATTTGGATATTTTTGCGTATAATTGTTTCTCCTCCAATTGCTTGAGAACACTATAAACATGTTGAACATGATCCTTCCAAGTATTGTTGTAGATTAATATATCATCAAAAGATACTAACACAAATTTTATAAGGGTTTGAAAATGGAATTCATGAAACGTTGAAATGTGGAAGGTGCATTAGTAAGGCCAAAAGGCATGACAAAAAATTCATAATGACCTTAATGAAATTTGAATTTGGTTTTTAGAATGTCTTCAATCTTCATTCTAATTTGATGATATCATGAACAAAGATCTAGCTTGGTGAAGTAAATTGCTCCATGTAATTAATCCAACAATTATTCAATGAAAGGAATGGGAAATTTATCTTTAATAGTGATATTAGTGAGCTCCGTATAATTTGGAAACATATGTCATGATCCATCCTTCTTCTGCACCAACACTATGGGAATAGAGAAATAATTTTGACTAGGTTGAATTATACCAACCTCTAGAATTTCTACAACCATACACCCAATTTCACTCTTTTGGGCATAGGGATATTTGTAAGGCCTAATGTTTGGAGGAACACTTCCTAGAATCAAATGAATAGAATGATCATGATCACGAATAGGTGGGAGGCCTTTAGGAGTCTCAAATACCTTAATATGATTTTCTAAGAATTTTTGGAGATCTAGAGAAATAAATGATTATGTTTGAACCTCTAGTGAGAATAGTTGTGTAATTACACCCTGTTATTCTATCTTTAGAAGATTTTTCATGCCATTAGAGTTGATTATATTTCCTAGTTTGCATACGATAACCCTTAATTCAAATTCCTTTCCTTCACAATTTTTTTCTTTTTTCTTTATATGAAAGTTCTTGAAAATTAAATGTTATGATGAAAATGAGAATTTGGTGATCGCCCAAATCCCAATTCCTTTGAAACTCTTGATCCTGGACCTGTGGTTTATGGGCCCACGAAGCCTCGATGGAAGTATTCTTAAAACTTTAAAACAGAGATCTTCTATCGAACCAGCCCTTTCAAACCCTCTTCACCATACTGATCATAAATTGCGCGTTTTTGTTGATCACTCAACACATCATAAGCTTCGGATATCTGTTTGAATTTTTCTTCGGCTTCCTTCTTATTGTTGGGGTCTTTGTCGAGGTTCCATTTCATGGCCAATTTTCTATAAGCTTTCATCAAATCATCGTCACTAGCATTCTTTCCCATATTCAGAATGTTATAATAATCGACACCCATGACGACGCCCTTTGATCTTAACAAAATTGAGCACGAGAGAGCATGGCTCCTAAGATTTAAGCCCTTCCCTTGACCTTCCGCTTAAAAGCTAGGGAGTCCAAACCTTCAACATGCAAGCAGTTGGCGCTCTGAAGTCTGGACGAGGTTGAGGGAGTAGAATGTCACCGCCAACATTTCACTATCCACGCATTAATGATGCAAATAAAAACTTAAGGTTCCGCTGTCCATAAAATCCACACAGTTCTACCAGTTTTTCAATTTGAATTCAGAACGCACAGTAGTTATAAAAATCCACAGGCATACAATACAATTTCTATAAAGATAGCGCACGCACAACATCTATAAACGCACATAAGCATACACAACATAGACTAGAACATGATTATATATATTATATAGAACAGTTACATACTAAGGCGTTTCAGCATTAAAACGAGCTCATGCTCGACTACATCTTGACCCTCACAAAATTTCTCACAGAACAGATATCCAAAGCTTATGATGTGTTGAGTGATCAACAAAAACGCGCAATTTATGATGAGTATGGTGAAGAGGGTTTGAAAGGGCTGGTTCGATAGAAGATCTTTGTTTTAAAGTTTTAGGAATACTTCCGTTGGGGCTTTGTGGGCCCATAAACCACAGGTCCAGGATCAAGAGTTTCAAAGGAATTGGGATTTTGGGCGATCCGCAAATTCTCATTTTCATCAGGTGGTATTAGAGCAGTAAGATTCTGCGGAAGGAGGTAGCAGCAGAGGAAGGTAAGAAGATTGCAATAGCCTAGAGAGGTTACCAAAAGACCAAGTCCAG
This sequence comes from Pinus taeda, assembly GCA_000404065.3. Taxonomy (NCBI): domain Eukaryota; kingdom Viridiplantae; phylum Streptophyta; class Pinopsida; order Pinales; family Pinaceae; genus Pinus; species Pinus taeda. The sequence continues at coordinate 190,869 of APFE030086076.1, forward strand.
AGGAGAGCTTGGTGAAGTAAGAGGCAGCAAGGAGGACTTGCTGTTGCAGAGGTTGATTGCAGCTCACAAGTTGAAGATATTATGAAGACCAGAAGCATATGACCAGGAGGTCATAGATTTTTGTGCCTCGGGAGTCTGATGCGGGAGCAACTAGCAACAAAGCAAGCAAACATGGACCAGAGGATTAGAACAAAGGAAAACATAGATTTAAAGTGGATTTAAAGCAGTTGTTAACAGCCATGCATGCTTTTTGGAGAGCTTTCATTGTAGAAAAACTAGGAGAAGATCTGATCAATCCTTCTAATGCATCTTATATAAATGTAATGTGATAGGGTGTGGGAGATATCGGTTCGATGAGGAATTTTGTGAGTGTCAGGATGTAGCCGAGCGTGAGCTCTTTTCTAAGGCTGAAATGCCTTAGCTGTAACCGTGCTGTGTTATTCATATTATAATATATGTGTGTTGTGTTAATGCCGTGACTGTGTTTAGTCGTACTTCAGAATTGTGAACTGGTAGAAATCACTGTGTTCTTTGATTGTATGGACAACTCAATTTCTTTTGTAAGTTAATTTGCTGTGTATTGTTGTATCGACCTTAGGACTGTTGCGTAATTTCCTTTGTAAGTTAAGAACTGGGTGCATAAACTGTTGGTTGTTCGTGGATCAGTCTTGGTTTTATTATAATTGCTATGTGCGCATACAATTGCTGTGTGGTTAACACTGTGTGGTTTTATCAGTAAATTAGCTGGGTGCATATGTACATATCTTACCTTGATTAATTAATGGTGTATATTGTTATGGGCTCCCCCATACATCGCCCATGGATTATATTGCTGCGGCTAAATTATAAATTTCTCCTTATAGTGTGAATGTGTGCAAGGGACATGTGAGCGATTTAAAATCATGCTGGCTAAGATTAAGAAGGGGACACTCATCAAGCATGAACTTTCGAAGCTGAAAATGGGAGAACACCGTCTGACAATGATGTTGGAACTATTCGACTGTTCTCCCGCATCATGTTATCATCCCCAAAGATTGTAAGCATTAGACTCCTAGTAAAACATCATCACCACCCATTGGAATGGAAATAATTGGACTATTAAATACATATTACCCCATGGTTAGCTTGATATTATGGCACTTTCTAGAGAAATTTATAGTTCCTACATTTGCAACCATCACTTGACACTTTGGTGTTGGATATAGGAAGAAATTCAACTCCTTCACTATCTTACATTGAATAAAATTATGGGTACTACCCGAATCAATCAACACTATTACATTTTTCTTCTTGATATGCCTCTCTATGTTGAGAGTTCGAGGAGTGGTAATTCCTTCCAATGCATTACAAGATATGGTAATATTCATTTATTCTTTCTATGGGGTTGGTTCTTAGTGTATATCCTCTTTTTTGATGTTTCTTGTTCCTTTTATTCCTCCCCTTCACAGTCTATGTAAAATAATTTATTTTCAACACACTTATGACCTTTAGTGTATTTATTAACACAACTGTAACTAATCCCTTTTTATCCTTTTTCTTCCAATTGTTGTGGTGTCAAACTTGTAGGTTGTGAAAGGCTAGGAGCAACAACACTTCCATCTTTATAGTTGTGAGTGGTAGACTTCCTTGTTGACATAATTTTTCCTTCAATTTTTCGTGCCACCCCGAATGCCTTCTCTAATGAATTAGGTTCGCAAAAGCGAATCTCATGTTGGATGTTATCCTTTAAAGTCCCTATGAAGATATCAATCCTATGCACCTATGGAATTTCATTTAACCTAATATTCATTTCTTGGAAGTCCACCCTGATATTTATTTTTTGGAAGTTCTCCATGTTCTCCACCATTGAACCTTTTTGTTTGACATTTATCAATTTGCTAAAGTAGGTGTTTCTCTTTGTACCCTCATAATGCACTATCATTTCCTCCATAAAATCTTACTAAGTAACTAATGGTTTACAATAAAAAATACATCAATACCATACAAAATGATTGAGTTCCAAATATAAATATGCAATGCATACCATTTATGTGTGTTACACATTATGGAGATCAAAATATTTCTCCATCTGTACCATACATGTTACTAGATCCTTGCCATCAAACTTCCTCATATCGATCTTTGGAATATTGTGGGTATTCAATCTAAAGTTAGAGCCTTTGAAATTATGATTAAAATTCCTTTTGTTGTCGTCATGAGTTTCATCTAATACCTTTTCACCATTAGGAAGCATTTCTTGTAGAAAATTTGTCAAACCTTCCATTTATCTTCCATGTCCACTTTTAATCCATCCTTCAAACCTTCCAGGTCTGATTTCAAACCATTCTTCAAACCATCCATATTATATTCCATTTATATTTTGGTTACTCTTTCCGAGAGAAAAATTAGTTGCACTTGGTCTCATAATTTTGATATAGCATGTTGCATTTCTTCCTCTTCTTTAGGCATCATAGTAGAATTTTCTAGTTTCTTACTAGGTGTTACCACTTTCTTTCTTCGAGTCATTTTGGAATAAAACGATAATATTTATACTTTTTTATGCCCCTCGAATCACTTCAAACTCATTTTTCAAACAAAACTTACGCAAATTTTAAAAAAATACACACATTTTTCTTCTTTGTAGGAGCTTGATATTGAATCCGTTGTGGCTCTGTAATTTCGGATCTCCAAGATTTAAAATTTCATCCTAGGGTCACTCTTTGACTCTTCTTTCCAACCCAGTAATTTAGACTGATATTGGAGTCTTCAAGAAAAGGGTTATGCTCAATATCCCATGATGGCCTAATTATAGACTGGTCCAGTAGAGAAAAATTGTACGGAATGTCACATGTCACTATTTCAACCTTCAGATGTAAAATGATACATGAAAAACTAAAGTTTGTGCAATTTTAGTTAATTTTTACAAAATTCAAATCTGATGCTCATAGAGAAAGTTATGACAACTTTTACTAGGTCAGTTGTTTAAGACTAAATTCTGGAGCATGTAAAAACCCTAACTTCCTTGGATCATATCTCCGAAAATATAGTGAATCAAGATCTAAAATTCTTACAAGAAATTCACCATAATATTGGCTCCATGTGGTCACAGTTTCAGCTTTAGAAGTCTCATAGAAAATAGTTATAGTGAAAATTCCAAGATGACTTGTTTGAAGAAGCGAAACCCTAGAATCCAAAGCTCTAATACCAAATGTTATGCAACTAACTCACAAAATAGAAGAAAAGATAGATCAGACTTAAAAATTATCTTCTTCAAGGGGGAAACCTCCTTTACATTACATAAATGAGTAATTCTTCGATGATACAAATGACAAGACCTCCTTGGTATATATAGGAGTCTAAGGGGTCACAATGTAATCAGAGCCTACATAACAATAATAACAATGGTAGACTTCTATGGGGCATAACAATAACAATAAGAGGCTACAATAACAATAACAAAAGCGTGCTACACTAGTATCAATATAGACTCTAGTATAGGTAATACTAGGTTAAAATTATAATATATATATATATAATATATAGTATATTAAATATAATATAATAATAATAATATATATAGATATATAAATAATATAATATAAAAAAAATATTTAAATTACAAAAAAAATGTCATTCAGGCTTTTATTTGTTAATATATTATTTAAGTAAAAATTTTTTAAAACAACTTAACTATAATTTATTTTAAAATATAAATAAATTTAAATTTAAAAAAATTGAAATTAAATTTCTTAGTTGATAAATAGAGGTTCACCATGAGCAACCATATTCATCATGTCAATCTCAAGCTCCTAATTTATTTATTTATTGGTTATAGTTTGGTTGTTTCCTGTTTTAGAGTCTTTTTGGGCATATTTTTAGTCAAATTTGTTCGACATATAAAATGTTTAAAAAAAAAATCAATTTTTTTGAAAATTTATTTCACTAAATTCCTAAGCAAAAAACATTAAAACCTAAAATAATTTAAAAAAAAAGTTTTTACCTGTTATCGGGAAAACTAGTGTCCATTCAAAGTTGCTAGTCCCACTAAGAAGGGTAACTATCTTAGAAACAAACAAACTAAAGTCACTTGTGTTTTCCTTTATGAGAAATAGATGAGAGAGAAGCAGAGAGTACCAACCTCAGTCTTTCGCTTGGCTCCTTGCTTGTTTCCTCTCCCCTTTGACAGATCTTTGCCACTCCTTCCTCACTTGTCCTGCTTCAAAGAACACCTGTAGAGTTAAAGCAGCATAATACCATCAAAGCATAGGGGTCTATAACCATAAACAATATAGGATCAGATATATATTAACCATACAAATGCATATATCAATACAAGATTCAGAGTTATACAAGAATATGGAGGAAAACTCAAATATCTTTATTGATAAAAGTAGTAGAAGAGAGGATTACAACCCAATGATCTGGCCCAGTGTCATCCTCCCAGAATGAAAGCCCTCTTCACCTCATGAAAAGCTAGATCACCCAAAACTATGATGTTCCACAGAGAAACCAATAACACTTCCTTACAAGATACAAAATTCCAGCCTCTGGATATCTAGGATGAGGGATCCATATATAGATGTTTGCAGGTGGGTGAGTCAACTTCTGGATTTTTTTATTAGTGTCATTTATCTGATAGTTCTTGGTTCCACTTGGAGATTTCATGATCTCTTACTCATCCCTGGGTGAATTGAGAGAGGCAAGTGTCAAATGTGCAGTTTCTAGAAGATTCTTTAGGTTTCCACCTAGCCAACTGCCTCTGCCATTTGTTTGCTCTCACTCATCGCACCCTATAGAAGGGATTTTCAGTATGCATCACAGTTTCTGCATGTAGTAGGTGAGACGCATCACACCCTTGGAACTGAGCAGTCTGTATGGTCCAGTTTTGACCAGTTTTGAGTAGTTTTTCAGGGAGAACTTTTGGGAGATGATGTAATCAACTGACCTTGTTCCTTTAGGGTGTGTAACAACAATTTTAGGGGCTTAGAAGCCCTTGGTTTATGGACATATGAGAATGGGGTTGCAGTGCCCAAATATGTCTATAACAGTTTCCCCTAAAGCATGAGGTCGTAAATCTTTTGATGTCGGGTGAAATGCTTTATCATGAGGATCCGAGGTTTTTTCGAACTAGAAGGTGACCTGTAATAAGATACAATACAATACATTATCTTCATATTATTTTCATGATCTAGCCGAGGCGGGAATTCCCATGTTCAGCTTCATAAATTCATTTTCATGTACATTGGACAAACAACCGTCTGTATGGAAGATTGATGATTCTGGTAGAGCCATCATCCCTTAGCTTGGATGATTATCTGTGTAGCTATGATGTACATTTGATGTCTTTATTTTCCTAAATATATCATAGCCTGGATGGATGAAACTAGATTCGGGGTCTTCAAACTCATTCAATCTTCGCCCGAAGTACAAGTCGATCCATGTGAAAGGATGTTCTGACGTTGAACATGGAAAGACATCGCCTAATTACCAGCCAATGATGTAAGCTGTTAACAGGTGCGAGAGGAATCAACGATAATGGTGATGACCCTTAAGGTATGGAAGTACAATTTACGTGGTGCAAATACATGAGTCGATGTCGAACACCACGCAAAATCTTTCGGTCAAAGGCCATTGATGTAAACCTGTCGCCTGAAGTGAGAAACTTGCCATTGAGGCATGCAAGCTTCAAAGTATTGAAAGGGTTGTTCCTATGTCAACTTCTTGGATAATGAGCTGATGTTGACAAGAAGTGACCCATCATAGGAGGGCCTTAATGAATCCCACATCTATGACATGAAACGAAGCAAATGATTTTGTGGAGGTGAAAACAATCTGATGATACAAGGTTTAGGGTGGCAGTCATGAAAGAATGAAGTGTGAAGGGCGGCGACACTGAAATGGACTGGTAGCGTTAACCCCAAGAATGGATGGTATGGCAGACCAATGGTGATATCACCGGTGAACGAAATAACCCAACCCGACTCAATCATGGTGATGGAGTGAAAGTGTCATGTTCAAGAGCGACCTGCTACTAATAAAGTTTCTTCAAGTTTTCTTCCCAATTTTTCCCCAGTCGTTTCTGACTAGTACCTCTTTATTTCTATCAAGCTTGAGGAGGATAACATATGCTTGTTCTATAATTTTCCCTTCGGGCAAACCCGTCGCTATGTTTTAACGAGCCTAGCAACAGTGAAACTCGCTCTTGCCTGCATGGACAAGTTTGTCCCTATTGTTTTAACGAGTTTAATGATAAAGATAAATTGGTCCTTTTCAATTTTAGAGAGTCTAAAAAGAGACAAAAAGGCAACTCCAGTAATCCTTTTTTGTATTATAATCCCTTAAGTTTGAAAAAGTATAAAATAATACGAAAGGGATGAATTTTCGAAAGTTTTAACAAGCCGAACAAGACAAGCACTCGATCTTTTTGTGTAATGATCCCTCAGGTCCAAAAAGATTAAAATCTAGAGGAGGGATGGCACTTCCAATCACTTTAACGAGTCGGAAAGGCCATTTGCTCGACAATCTTGTCATATTTTACGAGTCAGATGAAAAGAGCTTAAAGGAGACTCATTTTTTGAGGAACAAGTGATGTTTTCGGATAGTAGCTGGTTTCACGTAAGGGTTGGAACTTTTCAATCATGGTAGTGTAAATAAGATGGCTAATAGAATCACTCATTGCAGCTGTTCCTCAAAAGGGGTAAACAATCAAATGGAGGCGTATGATCAGCTAGAAAGAGTGGAGGTGATAGTAAGAACATGACCAAGGCTCAAAAGCTGATGATTATGCGATCGCAATGGTTATTTACCAATGGATGGGTTCATTTTTTTAAGAGCTTAAGCTTTGGTGAAACATTTTCTCATCACTAGGTTTATTTTTTAATGAGCTTGAACTTCGCGTAAAACTGCTCGTGATAATAGTCAAAGATGTTCAATTCACCATTAACATTATGTTCTCTTGACGATCGTACTACTTGTTCAATTGCTCCATAAAACTGATTAGAAACGTGCATACATGCTTGAAAATGAGTAAAAAAATAATACCTTACTTGAATTATGTGAGTAATAACATCAAAGTAGTTTTTACCCCTCATTTTACCATTTCATTCAAATTTGGGATTGTTGGAACTCTGGAGGTGCATTTTCCCCTCGATTTGCATCAGATGATTCTGAGAGATTCTGCGAACAATTTTCGGCACCGTCTCGACCAGGTAGGAGCTAACCTTGAGCTCTTTAATTGCATTCTTTCCTTTTCTGATTCTGAGCATGTTTTCCTGCTTTTCTGAGCCTCTGGGGTTTGAACATTTCATTCTCTCCCCATCGCACCTAGTATACATTGAAAGGTGCGATGGATACTAAGCTGGCCATTGGCTAGTCAGTATGCATCCCACCCAATACATGGCTAGGGTTCGATGGGCGCAAGGAGGAAACTTTATGCACTGATTTTTGATGGAATTTTTGTATGTTTTTTCCCAAATCATGATCCTAATTCTTCTCTTATTTGTCTTTCAGAGATTCATCAGAGCAAGATGGTTGTTACATGGCATGAACACAAGCATGAAGAGGAGGATATGATTGCCTTACATGATCCAAGTACGGTAACTGCATTGCGGAATTATGGCTTGCTCAAGTTCTTCCTCATATCTAGCATGAGGCAACAAATCAACTTGTTGCAATATTTTCTCGATGCCTGGGATCCTACCAACCAAGTGTTCCAGATTAGAGGTAAATCCATCCCTTTGACTGTTGAGGATGTCTACTTTTTGACCGGTTTGTCGAGGCATGGTGCCCCTCTCTCACTATCAAGTTCCGCCCATGGGGGCGAATCCATGAGAGATTACATTCGCCGATACTATAGAGATGGATCTAAGCCGAGCAGGGATGGCAAGATCAATATTAGAGATGTCACTAATTGGTCCTTGAGGACTATCTTATTCACCTTTTCTAGATTGGCTGGTAGTGCGGCTCTTCACTTGGCTAATAGGTCCTATATGCAATATGCCTTGGAATTCCTTGAACCAAAGGTATTCAACTGGTGTGATGCAGTACTTCCAGTGATAAAAGAACAACTTAACAAGGTGAAAAATAGAAGATCCAAGAACTTTGGTTATGGTTCTATTCTGACCGCTTTTGCCTTGGAGAAGATCCCACTGATGCAATCGCAGTACATTTCACTCAGACTACCAGCACTGACAAAGCCACGGATGCAGAGATGGGTTGACCTTATGGCCAGACATGCTGGTCAATCATAGGTTTCATTCTCTTATGCCTTATTCAAGTGGTTCAACCATTAGCAGATGGTTTATGCTGAGTATCCATATGCCAGGATGGATTTCCTGGGTGACCCAAATTTGGTGCCGCTAGCTAGCGAGCAGTGGGGTGTCATAGGTAAAGATCTCTGACCATGTCTCTATTTATTTCTTTTATGATGTTCTTGTGTTTTTTTAAATGTTATCAAGACTAATAAAACTCATGTATCCATGCAAATATTGGACCAATGCGACCAACAATGTGCTCGAGGGTAGCAGCTACCATTCCAGCAGGAGAGGCTCTTGGGAGGGTTGTCCTTCGCGATGTAGATGTAGCCGAGACCCTTGCAGTATTGCAGGATCAGATCGACGGCCTCACCCTCGGCATTCTGGATGTGAGGACTGATGAGTTACCTCTGAGATTACAACGCCATACTATTGGCGTGTCGAGTCGATGGACTAGGCTCCTACACATGATCGCCCAAGTAGTGACTTGTTATCACCAGCACCATTAGTCTAGGATGCTTTGCTGCATTTTTGAGTTTTTGGGTCATATGACTGATTTTGTCTTGGACACAGAATAATATGTAAAAACTATAAACAGTTATATATATTTTTGATTTTCAGAGCTTTATTTTGGTTAAGTTATATGGTCCTGATGCAAATGTTGATGAAATTCTTTTGTTTTATAAATGTTGCAAATGTCTATCTAACACATAATTTGCTAATGAATCAATTAATGTGTTTAAGTTTCTAGAAATGTGCTGATATTGAATAGAATCAAACTGCCTTTCCAAAATCCTGACCCTTAGGAACATACGATAGATAGCTAGATTCCGAACATAATAGATGTCGATCAGCTGTAGAATGACGAGTTGTGAATCTAGCCTGACGACAAGTCGACTTATGCCATGCGCGATGGCATCAGAGAGGACCTCTATCAGTGTGCTATATTCAGCGATGTTGTTCGTTGACCGACCAATACATACCCCTCTGAAACTCTCTAATTCACCACTTGGATCAAAGATGGCCCAGGATACAGAAGATAGGTTCCACGTAGTATGACTAGCTCCGCCAGTGTATCCAACAAATGATTCGAATAGGTTCAACATCTGCAACAAATGCAAAAGTGGATTACCTAGCCAAAATGATTTCTCTTGACGAAAACAAAAATGTAACGAAAGCATATGAAGAGATCACTACACTTTAGTCAAGCATAGTAATGCTTAAGGTATAACCCGTTCAGGATTACGACAATGGAATCCCATCATAATCTACTAGCTCATAGGCTCCTTTTGCTAATACACACTTAACAATGTAGGGACCCATCCATAAAGACTGAAACTTACCTGCTCCCAATTTATCGGATTCCTAATCGTAAAGTAAGACCAGATCACCTTTTGAGAAGACACGGGATTTGAAATTCTTGTCAAACTGCGCCTTGACTTGTTTCTTATGCACTTCATTAGCCAAGGCGGTGTCACGATGGGTTTCATCTAGTTGGATTAATTCCAAGAAACGAGCCTCTTCCTCTAAAGTTCCGAGGAGGAGGTCAATTATGAGCTTGAGAGATGAAATTTCGCACTGAATTGGTAAGATCACTTCCAGGCCACACACCAGCTGAAAGGGTGTAAATCCGGTCGCATTTCTCACCGATGTCCGGTATGCCCACAAGGCTGAGTACAGGATTAGGTGCCAACTCTGTTTATGGACTCCAATCATCCTCTACAGCATGTGCTTTGAGACTTTGTTGATCGCCTCAACTTGCCTGTTAGCTTGCAGATAATACAGAGTAGAGCTATTGTGGGACAGTCCTAATTTGGCAGCCAATTCAACCATCATGTGATTGTGGAAATGCGACCCATGATCTATAACTATAGCTTGTGGAACACCGAATCTAGAGACTAAATGATTGAAAAAGAAAAGAGCAGTCGTTCACCACCGTTGTTTAATGTAGGCATCGCCTCGACCCATTTTGTAAAGTAGTCAACTGTGACTATGATATACCCATGCCCCTCGGCCGAGGTGGGGTTACATGTCATGAAATCTATGCCCCATTCGGCGAATGGCCCAATAGTAACTACTGGGTGCAGAGGTGCGGGTGGTATTATGGTTTTGCAGTCGAAGATTTGACAAGCATGGCAACTTCTCGCTATGGTTATGCAATCTCTGAACATTGTTGGCTAGAAGTATCCTCCTCCTAAAATCTTTTGTGCCGTAGCATAACCAGATTGATGCCCCCCACACACGCTTGAATGAAAATCATTCAGGACTTTTTCGGCCTCTTGATAGGTAAGGCAACTTCTCAGAACTGTATCGATGCCACGACAATAAACTGTATCACCGACGATCATGTAGTCTTTTGCTTGGTATCGAGTACGTCGTTGTTCTAAGCGAGAGGTATTAGGCCTATATGATTGGGTTTGGAGATAGATGATTATATCTTTGTACCACGGATCGCTCGATGATATCAAAAACAAAGATTCATCCACAATTGATGCACTAGATGTTGAATTGTTGGACGACGATGGGAAGTCGCATAGTAACTCCGCGAAAACCAGAGATTTATTTGATTTGGACTTTAGGAATTCTAGATCAAACTCTTGCAAAATGGTTATCCATTTCAAATATTTGCCCCCAAGTAACTGATGCGACAAGATGCAAGTCATAGGGTTGCAATCAGACAAAATGGTAGTTTCGCAAAAGAGGATATAGTGTCCAAATCTTTGTACTACTTGAACAGCTGCTAGGGCCAGCTTTTCAACATAGGAGTACTTTCTTTTTGTATAATTTAAGTTGTGACTTAAATAATAGACAGGTTGTTCGATTCCATTGTCTTCTTGAACTAAAACCATGGCGATGGTCTTATCTGCCACAGCTAGATACAGGTTAAAGTCCTTTCGATAGTTAGGAGCGTACATTAATGATGCTTTTACTAGGGATTCCTTTAGAGCATCAAAGGAAGCTTGTGCAACTTGATCCCAGTTGAAGGGCACTTCCTTTTTCAAAATACACGTATAACCTTTAGCAAGTTTGGCATAATTTGGAATGAACCTCGTTAGAAAGTTTGCCTTCCCTTGGAGTTTCTGAATCTAAAGCAAATTTGAAGGTGGAGGCATATCGATGATTTCTTGAACCTTACATGGGTCGAGACGAATCTCATCCTTTGAAACCACAAAGCCAAGTAAATGACCAGAACTGACACAAAACACATAGTTGTGCAGATTGAGTCGTATCTTGTAGTATCGACAACGTAGAAATATAGTTCTCAAATGTTGCGGGTGATCAGTCCACTTTCTGCAGATGATCAGTCTGCTTTCATGAGTGAGCTGAAAGATCGTCAAGGTATGGTTGAATGATGTTCTTGATGTCATGGAAGGCATAATTCATTGCCCTCTGAGGTTGCCCCTATGTTCTTCAAACCAAAAGGTAACTTGATGTACGCAAATGTGTCCCATGGACAAATAAATGTAGTCTTTGACTGGTCCTGTGGGCAGATATTTATTTGATTATACTCGAAAATCCATCAATAAATGAAAAGATTTTGCATTTGGCGCATTCATCGATTATCAGGTCAATGAAGGGTGTAGGGTAGTTGTCCTTTGGACAAGCTTAGTTTACATCCCTGTAATCGACGCACACTCTAATCGTTCCTTGCTTTTTCATCACAGGAACAATGTTCGATTCCCAATAGGTTAGAGGAACCAGGTAAATGAAACCAGTATGTAAAATTTTTTCAACTTTTGCCTTGATGGTAGCGACTTTCTTTGGGTGCACCTGCTGAAGCCATTGACGTACCAGTTTGACAACTAGATTCATCTTAATTTCATGTTCAACTATGCTTGAGTCAATGCCTGGAATTTCTTCATGTGACCATGCAAAGACATCTTTGAACTCACGAAAGAGAGCACAATATATTTCCAGTGCCGACATGAATATTATCTACAACCTCTAGCTTGATCGAGATATTTATGGTGATGTTTTCTTTGATATTAGACAGATTTCACTTGGAATCCACCGTATTTACAATATTTGATAGAAAATCAAAAACTGAAGGATGATCAAGGTCATTAGAATAATCTTCCTGGTAACTCAGAAGATGGGAACGATGGTGGTAGTCTTCCCATGGTGCCTCTCCTATCATCATTGATTGAATGATCCCCTCGTTTATAGAATGTACCTGCGACCAAGGGTCTGAAGAGGAGCCATATTCCTTAGACCTGTCTATCCAAACACTCAGTGAGCCTTGATTTGGGTTTGCTGCCCACGCCAAGAAAATTGATTGCTACAATATTTCTATTGGGCTTGGAGGCAATACCTGGTGATGATCCATGCTAACATCATGTTCGGAAATCTTCTGAATATTTGTGGATATAGAAGATACCATATTGGAGGTCTCCATTGTGACTACTTCCGCCAAATTACTCGGAGGTGGTAGAACAAAAACACCCATCAATGTAGGGTCTTTGAGGAGGCATACTCCGATATTTTGAAGTGATTGGTAGCTTCCATGGATCATGGGGATGCTTCCCGTAACTTGTGAATTGTTGGGGAGGAAGTTTTGTTGGTCAACGATTGTAATTCCTCCTTGAAAAGGAAATGCAATCTTTCTGAAGTATGTTGACACAACAGCAGCCATAGAATAAATCCAGGGCCTTCCGAGTAGAATGTTGTAATCGAGGTTTCCATCGATAACTTCAACATCAATTTCTATTATTTTGCCCCCAGTTCAACTTGTAAGTTACTTAAAATCCCATATGGGGTGTCTGTCCATTCGTCGAATTCTTTTAACGTCGTTGATGACTGCGACAAGGGTGGTGAGCCTAATGTTTTCCAGCAACTCATTGACATAATACATGTAGATGCCCCCTCACCAATAATTGTTTGCTGAACAGTTTTGTTGAGGACTTTCACTCAGATGAGGAAAGTGAGTTGAGATGGTAACCAGGGTTCATATATTTTATGGTTAAAGGCCACAAGATTGGAATCCACTGGGTCAATCCCACCTATTTTGGATAATAGAGCCTGCTTTTGTGAGGGGCAATTTTGCAGTACTTCAAGTGTTGACATAGCAAATGGCGATTGGGCCAGATCCTCCACTATATTATTATTTTGTGCTGCTCTGGCACGAGGATTAAATATCGATTTGTGCACTACTCCCTTGGTGGCTTTATTGTTAGCTCAGGAATGATGGGTGGCACAACTTCGGTCGAGGTTGTTGTCGAACTACTAGGTTGATTAGTAGCCTTGTTGTTCGACAGCTATGGATTCCCGTAATCTTTATTCCTTATCGATATCAAAGCATAATTCTGTTTCGAAATGGACAACATAAGCACTTGGGATGGAGAAGCATTGTCGCTAGCAACCAGATTGGTTTCTGGGTTTGGAAATGGACCAGTCATAAGGTTTTTGAGTTCTTGAAGAATTTCTTAACCTCAGCTTTATGTGGACAATCTCTCATCCAATGATCCTCATTGCATATGTGACATCCTGAAGGAGGTTTCTTTTGCCTAGAAGGGTTTGCAAAAGATTTTTCAGGAGACGAATCATCCTGTTTCTTCTTTTTGCTTTTCCCTTTTTTCTTGCCCCTTGGTTGCTTTGGTTCTTTGCCCTTGTCGGTCGACATGGCATTAACCTCCAAGGTAAGAAGTTCTTCATTTTCATTTTGACCAGAAACCATACAGGCTTTCTTAGATGTAGCCTTTACGGTTTTCGTGCTAGTCGTACCTATCATGCCATTGCCAGCATGAGAGTCTTTGTTTTATTTAGGAGGAGGAGGAACGAAAAATTATGGTCTAGGAGCATCAGGGATTTTGTCATAGAGCGTGCCAAACTGAGTGTAGTTCAAGTCTAGATATTGCGCACGAGCAATGACTTACTCTTTAGTGACAACTCCCCCCTTGGCCACATCTTCTGTAATAGAGGGTAACACGACTTAATAAACCATTTAACTAACAGCTGATCAGGAACATATGTTTTTACCATTCGATGACGACGTCGGCACTCATGAATATGATCAGATATGTGAGTGGCTGTCATCTGCTTAAAATTGGTAAGAAGCTCTGTTCCTATTTCTTACCTTATTGGTAACTGAAAATGGGTTAAAAAGGTTGTGCCAAGGTTACTGAAGTTATCGAATGAAGCTCTAGGCAATTCGATGTACCATTTCACTATCGGACTAGCTAACATTCACTGAAAAATGCAAAGCCTAATCGAATCATCATTGAGAGTGCTAGACGAACACCACGGATGAAAGGTCATCACATGATTCGATGGATCTTCCCCCGGATTTCCATCGAATTTAGGGATATCTGATGGAAGTTTATGAGGAATCGTTGGCCACCAAGGGGCATAAGCAATTGGATCATTTGTTAACCGATTCAGATCTGGTAACTCTAAGGTTGCTACGAAGGGAAAATGTTGATTCAGGTTTGGCAAAGCATACCTAGGATAAGATGGGATCACCTGAGCTATGGGTCTTTGCATACCAGCATAATTTATTTGATGCTGATAACTTTGATAAGGTTGATGGGCGTAACCATTATGATATGATTGTTGGTAGCTGTTTTGAATATACGGCTGCCCATTACTTGCAAAGCTTTGTTGCTCAGGTCCTCAGTAAGTTTGCTGGAATTGCGGTTGTTGATATTGCACCAACCATGGCTATGAGACCATTTGATGTTGCCCAATACTAGATGTTTGACCAAGATGAGGGGTTATCGTACCCGTTTGAGCCTGGGTCACTTTGGTTAAGGATCCACTAATCGGCGATTGTGATTGAGTCGCGGAGACAAGACACTGTTGCATTATGACCTGAGAAACTTGAGGTTGACATACAACAGGCAATGCTTGTACTTGCGACACCATCACGATAGCCGATGTAGTGGGAATATTCAACATAGGTTGATCTAGTTGTATAGAATATACAACTCTTGGTTGTTGAGGCAGTATTGGTATCCAAGCACTGGATGTGATTCCAGCCTGACCCGAATTCTATTGTGAACTCCCATATGGTTGTTCTCCTAGAGGAAACAATGAAAAGGCATACTGCCCCCCATATGGCTGCAATCTAGTGTTCAAAGGGAAAACTGGCCTTTGGAGACAGAACTGCCCAAATTGATACTGTTGCAAAGGATCAATTTGCTGAGACTCAACATAAGAGATTCCAGATAAGGTTCTGGATGAACAAATAGGAATAGACCATACTGTCTAGATAGTCCCTGGGTGGACTCCATCTAGTAGTTGAGGACTAGTTGGGACAGATGGTACACTAGCGAACATTGTCGGAGTGGCAGCAGAAGGTTCAGCTGCTGCTGTGTCAGATGACACAGTCCTAGATGTTGATGGTTGTTTAGACATATCGAGTCTATCCAAAAGACTTCCTAGTGATTCTACAGGAACTTGTGATGAAGGGTTACTAACTTTTGTAGTAGAAGGATATAGGTGGATCCGAGTCCCAAAATGCAATGGAGTACTAAATGGAAGATCCTCCGTAATCTCTTCTATAGCAATCAGTCCAGGTGGAAGAGGTGGACCGTCAAGTCCGTAAAATATTTCTGGTGCTCAAGAAGGTATAGGCTTTGTAGCAATAGATACTGGAGGGGTAACACCTTCTGAATCAGCCCTAGAGGGAGCTGGTTCAGGAATAGAAGTGTTTACCATTACGCTAGGATCAGATCTAATGTCCCCTTGTAACTGCGGAACTTCTTCTATAGAGGCAGGGATACCAGAAATAGTTGGAGTAATTGGAGTCTCTGAGGATGTTGAAACACAAGTTTCAAACAAACCAGGGGACTTTGACCCAGTTAAAAGAGTTCGCCTGGCCCGGAATGGTTTCGTTTTCAAAGTCAAAGAGATTGACTCATTAATCTCCGTGAACGACAGGGTTTTCATTGACTTTCTTCCACGACTGCGGATTACTTGATCAAATCAAAATAAACAAGGGAAAATGTGATTTTGAATTAAATGAATTTTATGACGCTTTGACACAATTTGCTTTTTCAATTTTTAAGAGTCGAGAGAAAGCTAAAGATGACTCTAGTCACCTTCAATTTTTAATGAGCCTGAAGTGACAAGTGCTGAGATGGAAATTTTCTTTTAAGGAGTCTGAAAAGGAACGAAAGTGACTACTTTGGAAATCTAGACAGAGGGATTACAAAACCAATTGCAAAACTGCAAAATACTTTTTACGGTACTACATTCAATCTTCCCGAATCCTGTGTTCAGTGCATTGGGATTGATAGGGCAGTAGACACGGCTTCCTAAGGATAAAGGATATAGCCTATTGTGGTCTTCCAATATATACTCGATGGTGTGTGGGAGCATAAGTCCATACTGGAACTTATCGTCTCAAAGAGGAGGAATCACCCAACCTACGATGAAAGCGCTAGTTACCAGGCTTTACGATGCCAGAATACGTCTCTGGCCTAGACTTCTAAATGTTGTGCATTAGGTTCCAAAGCATTTTTATGTTCATTGAAATTTATTTTACAATTGATCTTTCTTAATAAGTTTTCCTTTTAGGTTCATCACGTGATGTAGATATACAATTCCTAAATATGCAATCTAAGATGATAAACAATCATTTATTTCCTTTTTGCAATGAAAATCCTAGCTACTAAGGAAAGAGAAGCGAAATTATTTCAACATAGAGTAAAGAGCACACACTAAGATGCACTATCCTAAATCAATCTCCACAAGCAGTGTAAATGAAAATGCACATCCATGTATTTGTTTTCCACTTTCTTAATGTGTGAATGACAAAAAGAATGCTAAGTGCAGATTTGAATTACTTTCCTTTCAAAGCGATAGTACAAACAATTTTCTTTTCAAAAAACGAAAGGAAGACTAAGACGACACTTTGTGATTTTGAATTGAAAAGTACTTTCGACACTTGAAATACTATTAATTCAAATCAAATACAAGAGCAAAAGTGTAATCAACTATCAAAAAGAGGAGGATTCTTTTCTTTGACTAAAAACGACACTTGTGACACTTTCAAATCAAAAGACAACAGTTTGATTAAGCTATTGTTTGCAAAGGAGAACTGTAAATGGCAAAAAATACATAAAAACATTAAAAATTCTTTATACAGTGGAGGCCGAATAATGTAAAGGAAGGGAGTTTCAACAGTGGTATACTTATCACAGATAGCAAAACTACTGAATAAAGCTGAAGACAATGAAGAGAAAACCAAAATCTGGAGGCAGAAACAGTCTCACCTAATCATCGCACTTGTAACACAGGGAAACAGGGATGCATCTCACCTGCAACACATGGGAGGTGTGATGCATCTAGACTGCTAATGAGAGACAGTGCGATGGTCCAGGGACGAGACTGGGCTTGGTTTTTGCTCATAGTTTGCAGCTTAGTTTAGGGATTTAGGCTGAGCTAATGATAGTCAGTAAACAAAAAGCATAGGGGATGATCTAATGAGGTTACTTGAGCTACCACCAGGGCGCTTAGGATGTTTGCAAGTCAGATGTTTAATTCATAAACTAACCCAGAGATTGACTGAAGCAACATTTATCTACTTTGCAGTTGCATAGCAAAAGCAGTTCGAAGGCTAGCTGGCTTAACTTCATGCTCTGTCTGTAGTTTATAAAGAAAACAAATAGAAACAAGCAAGCTATTCACTCCCCAGTGGAGTCACCATTTTGTTATCAGGAAAACTAGTGTCCATTCAGAGCTGCTAGTCCCACTAAGATGGGTAGCTATCTTAGAAACAAACAAACTAAAGTCACTTTTGTTTTCCTTTATGAGAAATAGATGAGAGAGAAGCAAAGATTACCAACCTCGGTCTTTTGCTTGGCTCCTTGCTTGTTTCCTCTCCCCTTTGATAGATCTTTTCCACTCCTTCCTCACTTGTCCCACTTCAAAGAACACCTGTAGAGTCAAAGCAGCATAATACCATCAAAGCATAGAGATCTATAACCATAAACAATATAGGATCAGATATATATTAACCATACAAATGCATATATAAATACAAGATTCAGAGATATACAAGAATATGGAGGAAAATTCAAATAGCTTTATTGATGGAAGTAGTAGAAGAGAGGATTACAACCCATTGATCTGACCCAGCGCCATCCTCCCAGCATGAAATCCCTTTTCACCTCATGAAGAGCTAGATCACCCAACACTATGATGTTCCATAAAGAAACCAATAACACTTCCTTACAAGATACAAATTCCAGCCTCTAGATCTCTAGGATGAGGGATCCATATATAGATGTTTGTAGGTGGGTGAGTTAGCTTCTAGGTTTTTTGATTAGTGTCATTTCTCTAATAGTTCTTGGTTCCACTTGGAGATTTCATGATCTCTTACTCATCCCTGGGCGAACTCAGAGAGGCAAGTGTCAAATGGAAGGTGAATTCAACATTTTCGATGAGCCAAATCAATAGTTGTTGAGTGACACATCGCAGACACACATCAATAGTTGGACATATTACATGGTCTAATTGGGTGCATAAGATAATGTGTATTATGTGGAATACGATGTGGGGGGAACCAACATTAGGAATTGGAATATTCGCCATCAAATGTGTGAGTTACAAGCCTCTTCTAAGATCACTCAACTGCCAACATGATGTGGAGTTGACGAACATGGCAAAAGTGTTGACATAGTTCAACATGTGGAAATTATTGTTTGGTCCCCATCCGCATGATATGGAAAACCTTGGGATATGTGATAAGACCCTACGTTTTAAAGATTTTACATACTAATATGTTTGTTGGCTTTATCATTGGAATACGAAGAGAAAGGTGCGATCATATAGGAGAAAGCGTTATCAGGCTGAAAGGTAAGGTAGGTCCCATGTTAGGACATTGTTATCAACCCAAGTTTATAGTAGGATTAACATAGGATTAATGGCTCCTGACACCTCACACCTAATATGCATCAGAACATTCAATATGACATGGTGCGTTGGGGCTATATTGGCCTAAGGATTGCCAAGTTGGATGGAAATAGAGTAGAAATTTGTAAGGAGTTTTATGCCAAAGTTATACCAAGTGGGTTCCTCATTAGGGCATTGGGTCATTGAGAAACTAGGATGACAAACTAATCCTTAGTTCTAAAGGGGTCAAAATTTGTTTTCAATTGAAGGGTTGAGGCACCCAGATTTTGGGATACTAAAGAGTAGTTAATGTTGAAAGGAATCTCCGATACCTAAGATTTGATAGATGTTTTAGGAATATAGTTATTAAAAAACTCATGAGGATCCAACCATAAGCACTCAAAGCAACAATGAGGGGGTTTGAAAATTTGGCATTTCAGGCACCAAACATAGTTAAAATATTAAAATAAAAAGAGGGATGAATAGGCAACAGAGAGAGATCATGTCTATAAATAGAAATGAGACAATGTGAGCAGGTGTTGTTCCATGAAAATTACTGCATGTGATTGTTGTCGATAAGTAGAATAATAGACTTAGTGAGGAATAGTGAGAGAGAGTTGCACTGATGTGATTAAATGGAGCTGATTACTAAGTCTAAGTGGTTTGATTTTGAGCAAGTAGAGGTGTGTTGTGCAGACTGTATAAGCAGAGACTTTTTGAGTTATGTAATTTTTGTACAAGGGGGAAACCATAGATTTTAGGACATTGTGAGACATTTGAAATAAATATTTTTGAAGTATACTCGATAGAGATAAAATGTGAAAAATATAAAATATCAAGAGTAGCTGGGAAAGCAAAAAAAAGATCAAATCTCAAAATGAATATTGATGTAAGAGTGGTGTTTTACTTACGTTGCCATATATTTTCACATGAAAATGAGTGAGAGATGGTACTGAA
The DNA here is from genome assembly GCA_000404065.3 of Pinus taeda. Taxonomy (NCBI): domain Eukaryota; kingdom Viridiplantae; phylum Streptophyta; class Pinopsida; order Pinales; family Pinaceae; genus Pinus; species Pinus taeda. The sequence continues at coordinate 210,893 of APFE030086076.1, forward strand.
GCAAGTTGGTGCTTGCAGATTAAGTGATTAGAGTTTCCTTTAGTTGGTTACTATAAATATCGGGGGGTTGGCGCCTCTAGCATGTTGGTGGTTATAAACAAGTTGGAGTTGGTGCTTCCAGTGAGTGGGTGATTCCCAAGAAAAGGGGGTTGTTGCTTACAAAATATAGTTTAAAATGAATTTGGTGCTTATATTTACATTAAAATTAAAAGAAGACTCCTATTTTTCTGTCATACGGGTTTCATGTAAATATCTTATGTTCATTTCTTTATGAGATTCATGCACTCTTGTGTGATTAAATGTTTTTGAATAGATAAAATGTTGTTAAAATTTATATAATACTGATTAACCCGCGCCCCCCAGCCCTAAAAATATATTATCCTAGTTTCCAACAGTTTTACCATGACTGAAATTGTTGATAATGTTGTGCTGTGATTCTCCATTATTGCATGTTTGACCATGGTTCAACTTGTTCAACCATTTTTAACTATTAATAACCATGGTTTACTATGGATCACGAAGGTTGTCCATGGTTGTCAATGTTAAGTATATATGAAGTTAATGTGGTTGAAATCCTAGTAAATCTAAGTGAACCTTGTAAATCTAGTAAACCTAGCAAACTTAGGTCAACCTACTAAAGCTAGGTCGACCTACTAAACCTAGTTTCACCTAGTAAACCTTATAACCCCAAGTCAACCTAGTAAACCTAATAAACTTAATAAATTTAGGTCAAATTAATAAACCTAGGTCATCTTGGTAAACCTAGTAAGCTTAGTTCATCCTGGTAAAACAAAGTCAACCTAATAAACCAATGTTTGTTAGGATATTTAGACACATACGAGGTACTTAAGTTCAACTTGGTATAATGTGTCTATTATGAAAAAGTGTGTTTCTTTAGTACGCATTAGTTGCAATGTAATTCGATGGTCATGATATGTTTTAGACATAGAGTGAGTCAAGAACTCACATTCTCCTTAATACTAACAATTATTGTTCTATGCCTTAACACTCAATTGGTCCATGATCTCTATTTAAAGGGAATGGAGAGTCATGGTTACCAAATGTTTGTGAGAACTCTCTTATGTAAAACATTTTCTATTGCATTAATAAAATTGCCACAAGTGGCTACTTTTTTTTAGGTCATGAATTATTTCCTTCTCAGATGATTGTGTGAGTGTTTATTAAAGGTGTTTGTCCTATATTGAATAAGTTGTTTGCTAAACATGATATTATATCCCTTTCGAAGAACTACTCCCGTTGGTGATCGAGATCTTGAAGCTCTCGCTATCACATTTTGTAGAAATGTTATTTCCATACTATTGTTTCCCAAATAGGATGTTGCATTGTGTTAATTTTTTTCCCATCTAAGAGAACCTTTGATTTCATCGAAAAAGGTGTCTATTTTCCTAAGGTACAACATTTTTCGTTAGATTTGGAGGTATACAATCTAAATATGCATTTTTTTTTTATCATTTTTCGTAGAGCTCATATTTTTTTCCCCATTAATATTCTCATTTTTCTGCTCTTTGTTAACTATATATTATCTTTCCATGTGCTTTGTGTGATCTTAAAAAATAAAAAACAATAAGAAAAGTTGCATATGCTAGGTAAGCTAATCAAGAATTAACTCTGTTGTTTAGTTTTGGATTTTTTTCAAAATGATATTTCTTTTTGGATTAGCACATATTTTCTAGTAGGCACATAGTTCGAAAAAGAGCCCCAATAATAATAAAAACAACACCACCACCCACCTTCACTTCTATTATTATATCTTTTTCACTAGCTCACTTGGTTAAAAGCTACTTTATTTAGTAATAGGTCTAGAGTTCAAATCTCTTTTTAAGTTAATTTATGAAAAATTTCATGCAAACTCAAGTTATTTCATGACTTTATTGTGATGATGATGATGATGGTGGTTAACGTCCACTGAGACCAAATTGGTCTATCAAACCTATAATTTTCTTAGTTCTTAATTGATAGGATTATTGTCTTTCTTGGCAAGATTGGTGTTGTAGCTTTATTTTTCTTCTCTATGGTCTTCCAACTTCCTTTATCTTGCATTTCCTTCATCTCATCTGGTTCTTGGGACATTGGTGTCTTAGCTTCAGAATCTATTGTGTTCGTCCATTTAAAGATAGTCGGAGAAGAAGTTTGGGCTGGGAGATCTGCTTTTCTGTTAAATGAAGATTTATTTTGTGCAGTATTAGAATCCTCATAATTGTTGATGCTTGAGGGGTTGTCGAGTTCACTTTTTTGTTGTTGGGCGGGGCTTTTCCCCTTCTTGTCTTGAGAGTTGTTTCTTTCTTGCCTAATTTATTATGATTTAGATTTTTCTAGAGAGTATTCTTCCTTGATTACAGTGTAATGTTCTTTTTGTGCTCCTTCCCACCACATAGATATGTGGTGATTATTTCTAGCAGAATTTTTCTAGGAGGCTTTTGGGCAATTTTTGGCTAGATGGTCTATCTCAAAGCAGGATCGACATCTGAAGAGGACACTTTCATAATTGAGTTTCTAGTTCCATACGAAGTCTTTACCTATTAGGTTTATTTCAGCCAGGAATCTGGCACTAAAGTCCATTTCCACACAGATGCGTGGATAGGTGGTTCTGGCATATTCCTCTATTTTTGGGCACCTACTGTAAAATTTCCCAATTGAATTTTGAATGGCTTTTAGCGAGGAGAAAGTTTAGAGATGCAAGGGTAGGTCTGACATCTCACCCAAACTGGTGCTGAGGTTATGACTATTTTTGAGGGATCAAATGATGGGTTCCATGGCTTTATGAATAGGCCTGAGTTTTCCCAAAACCAAGGGCTGGAATCTAGAATACATTATCTATTTTCAGGGTTTTCAAAATATACTATAAAGAAACCCCTAGCACAGGGGTAGATATTAATTTCATCAGAGAGTGACAAGCTTCCATACCTCCAAGATCCAACTATGGAGAGCTATGAACCATGGCCAAAAACCATTGAACTGGCAGATTAGGGCACTTTTAGAAAACATCAAAGCCTCGTCGAGTGAGGCCTGGACCACCTAGACAGTGGGAGCTGGGGCTTCACTGACAATATGGGTAGGAGCTAGCCCCCCAAAGGAAGACGGAATTGAGCCAGCAACTATCTTCGCGAAGCTAGGAGCCATCTAGATCAAGGCCGATCGATGATTCCCAAGCGTATGTATGCCCCTAAAGTATATCTACCTTCCTTGTGTGATCGTTCTATTTCAGACTACAAATCCATCACTCATGTCATTGCCAAGACCCGATCTCGCTGCTTGCGGAATAAACCTGCGGAAAACCCTAGCCCAGAATATAACACATATAACAAGTAGACTACTGCATATAGAAAAGGAGGGAGCTTTGCTTAACCAACAACAATTTCAACGTTCTAGAACGCGATTCTCACCATGGATGAGGGCAGCGATGCTCATATTATGAGGGAGCAACACAAAAATCTCGAGAAGCTTGTATACCCACAAGGAAGATAACCTTGTGGAAAACTCTAGCCCAAAATATAACGCATATAACGAGTAGAATGTTGCATACAGAAAAGGAGGGAGATTTGCTTCAGTGGTAGCGATAGAGATCTGCTTCAGCGAGAGATTTTCTTCAGCAGGAGATCTGCTAGGACATCAAATATATAAGTTTCTGGTTTAGCGGCAGATCTGCTTCAGCGGCAGCGGCAAAGATCTACGTCTTTGTAATAAATAGATGTATTTACAATGTTTCAAATAAGAAATGGATTTTCTAGCAGATGTTTAGCGGAATATCTGCTTCAATGGCAGCGGTAGAGATCTGCTTCAGTGGTAGAGATTTCATGCCTAAAATGGACGACTAATACATAAACGCATGTCATCGGATCAACAGTCAGAAAACGACGGAGATGGCATGATGTTTGGCAATCTGTGGCGAAGAAAACATAGTTCATTTGTCATATAAAAGTGAATCACTATAAAATAAATTTAATATTTCCTTTTAATTTATTTTTGCATGCAAATTTCCTTTATAAAGTAACTTCATTTCAAAAGTGATTCTCAGTCAACTTTTATAAAGGTGGGTGACATCATAGAGTAATTTATTTTCCAAAGTGAGCTTATAGCCAAAGCTAGTGAGGGAAAATATATTTTTAGATTATTTTTTACCATCATCCTTCATCGTGTGGCTCTTTTCTACTGATAATGCCTCTTTTGAAAAAGGCTTAACTTTCACATCTAAATTGTGGTTTCAATGCCATTTTTTTGGACAAACCTATTTTTTGAGAGTTTCAAAATTTTAAATTATATTATCTTCGTAAATTAATATGTCTACTCCAAGTGAGGTTTTTCTTACTGATACCAACTAATTCACATGGAAATCCCACATGGAGGTTTTACTTCTTAGGTCTTACTAAGAATTAAATGATTCTACCGCATTACCTTGGGATGGGAAAAGTTCCCTAGTGATCCTGATAAGAAAGCCAAATGGGGTGATAGGAATGATGAAGCTCATGAAGTAATTAAAATATCCATTTCTCTTGATTTTTTTATTCCATATAGAAGAAACTGATGCTTCAGATAGAGCTTGGGAAAAGTCATAAAATGTATTTCATGAAGCCAATATTATTATATCTCATCAACTTAAGAATCAGGTCATGAATTTAAGTCCTAACGATTTATCTTTTATTGAAGGTTACTTATCTAAGTTTAAGGCACTTAGAAATTTGCTTAAATATGGTAAGGTTGATCTAGATGATGGGTGTTGCAAATATATTATTATTTGTAGCTTGGTTCTCAATACTCTATTTTTTTATATCTACATTTTACACCACTAGAGAAGTTTCATGAACTACCTATAAATAACTTTCTATTGAATCTCTTTATGACTCTCTAATTAGAGAATAAGACAAGTTCTTACATATTAGAGTGATTAGCAAGACAAGTACATATAAAAAGGTCTCAGTGGCCTAATGGAAATATTAAATCAAGCATCCATAGAGGAAAAATCCTTGTAACAATAAGAAAAAAAATATATCCAAGTCCTCTTAGAAAATATCTACTCTTAATGGTTTTAAAGCACTAAAATGAAAGAGTAAGAAGCTTGAAAAACATTGAAACTGTTGTGGTAAAGAAGATCATCTAGAATTCAAATTCTTTAAAAAGATGGAGGCCTTGGAAGCAATAATGAATATGGACAACATCAACCTTGGTTCTTTTTCTAACACTTATTCTCATGGACATGAACTTTCTCCTTCTAGTTTCTCCTTCTATGCAACATCTACTTCTTCTTGTGATGAATGATTTCATGATTTTGGAACTTATTATCATATGGATAATGATAAAAGGCATTTATTCTACTCTTAATGATTGTAACACCAAGAATTTTTTTTGGTGGTGATAGATCTCTTAATGTTATAGGGTATGGAAAAATTAAAGTAAATAAAGGTCATTTTAATTATGTATTATGTGTTCCAAGTCTTTCCTACAACCTTCTATCCATATATTATATTATTCATTGAGGTGAAGGTAAAATAATAGAATTTTCACCTCACCAATTTCAAATTAAGGAATTAAATATCCTAAGTCTATCCTTTCCATCATAATAGTTGATGAAATTACCTTGTTGTACAAGCTCGATAACTTAATTTCATGATATTTTAGCTTGGATTTTCTTACTCATTGTGATAACTTGAGAAAACTTTGGCATGAGAGATCTGGTCATCTAAACTATTTATCACTACAACAACTATGTAATCAAAACATGGTAACTGGTATTCCTCTCATTTCTTGTAGTGATGGTGCTTGTGCTAGTTGTGTTCTTAGCAAACATCATGAGGATAATTTTGACAAATGTGCCTCTGAGTGTGTCTCAACCCCTTTACAACTTGTTCATAGTGATTTATGTGTTCCACATTCTTCTCCTTCCTTCTCTAGGTTCCAATACTTCTTAACATTCATTGATTACATATCCATACACACTTGGGTTTATTTATTAAAACTTAATAGAAAAGTTTTTTGTTTTTTCTTTGCCCACAAAGTCCTTGTAGAAAAAAAATCTAAACATCAACTACAAATGTTAAGAACAGATAATGGAAGTGAATATGCCAAAAATAAATTCACAACTTACTACACTGCATAGGTAATTCAAATGCAACATAAGAAAACAGTGTTATTGAAAAAAAGAATTATACATTAAAAGAAATGGCTAATTCTAGGATTCAATATAAGGGATTAAATCTCCACTACTGGGATGAAGACATCAAGTATGCAAATTACATACTAAATAATACTCCCACAAAGGACTTAAGAAACATAACATCGAAATAAGCATGGACTAAAATTAATCCAGATGTAAGCCACTTCTATATCTTTGGTAGCATAGCATGGGCTCACATTTTTTATGAAAAAAGGGAAACATTTATAGCCTAAAAGTGAGAAGTTCATTTTTGTTAGAAATTATAAATATGCAACCTCATTCCAATGACATAATAATTAGAATATATGTTAAATTTGATGAAAACTTCTTGGCCTGCGAGCCATCTTTAATTCTTATGCCAACTTTTCCTCCTATTGCAGTTTCTTCTTCAAATGATGACATTGAGGATGAAAATCCAACTCCACATGATCATATTCCTCATTATGATTCCATTGGACATGAAATTGCATCAACACCACAAATTTCAAAATGGGTTAGTTCAACACATAACGTAGTTGGTGTCCTTGCTAACGATCCTATAGATCAACATCATCCTCATTCATATTTCTAGTGAGCCTCCTCTCTTTTTTATTAATTTTAAAATAATCAAGATTCATAAACATTTGTAGAATCTTTAGGAAATCGAGATTGGGAAATGAAAATGAATGAACAATCTCTTTCCTTAATGGCGAATGATAGTTAGGAACTTGTATCTCTTCCAAAAGGAAGAAAACTTGTTAGATGAAAATGGGTATGGAGAAGTAAGTATGCATTAGATGGATGTATTGAAAGATATAAGGCCCCGTTAGTTGCTAAAGGATTCTGTTAAGTTGAAGGAATTGACTACATTGAAACCTTTGCTCCCTTTACCAAAATAAATCACATCTGCCTTGTTCTAGCCCTTACTACCTCACGTGAACGTGAGGTCCATCAAATGGATGTTAAATATTCTTATCACATGTGGATCTACAAGAATAAATATACATGGAACAACCTCTCAGTTATGTTCAAAATGACTCTATCCTTGTTTTTCACCTTAATAAATCTCTTTATGGTCCCCAACGAGCTCCTAGAGCTTGGTATGAATATATTGATAACATTCATTCTCACCCTACTGTTACACCAAAAAAGTAGGAAGCTATCTCATAATCATTGTTCTATATGTCAATGACCTTATCCTCACTAGTAGTGACCCAAAATTTTTAACTCGTGCGAATTCAAACCTTCAAAAGAAGTTTGAAATGATAGAATTGGGATATTTGCATTATTTTCTTGTTCTCCAAGTCTTACAAACCAAATAAGAAATTTTTGTTTCCCAATGTGGGAATGCATGTGACATTATTCATCATTTTCACATGGAATATTTTAAACCAACCCCTTCTACCTTTCAACATAGAGTCAAACTTATTCCTACCTACACTATCCAAATTTGTTACCACATTGTACTTTCAATTACTTGGTAGCCTCTTATATTTGAATCATACTATTCCTAATGTTTCCTTTGGTGTTATTATTTTTACTTGGTATATGCAATCTCCAATTGAAAGTCCTTATAAAGCAATAAAAAAGATACTTAGATATATTCTGGGCATAATTTAGTATGCGATACATCATAATTTAGGGGACACTCCTTTATTTGTTGGTTTCATTGATTTAGATTGGGTTGGTGACCCTGATGATTGGAAGTTCACTTCATGTTATGTTTTCAATGTTTGTTTTGGACCTATCACTCGGGCTTGTAAAAAATCAACAAACTATTTCTATTTCTTCGATGGAGTTAGAGTATCAAGAAATCATTAACACGAGTCAAGAAGTATTATGGCTTCGATAGATCCTTTCAGAGATAGGATTCAAGAAACAAGATCTGAACACCCTTTGGTGTGAAAATTAGAGTGTCATCAAGCTCTCTAAAGATCCAATTCAACATTAGAGAAACAAACACATTGAGTTATAAATGCACTTCATCGGAAATCTCTTTTATGATCTAGTTATCAAAGTTGACTATTTCCCTATAGATGATCAAGTGATCGACATCTTAATAAAATATCTTACATAAGTGAAGTTTTACAAAATTTTATGTATGATAGGAGTTTAGGTAGTTCTAATTAAGGGGGGTAGGTCTAATGCCTCCTTCCTTATCCTTTTTCTTCCCATGGAAAAAAGTCGTAATTTCTATTGATATATAAGAAATTACATTTTGTAGATGCTGAGGCATATGCATATGGAGGCAAAGTTGCCTGTCAAGATACGTAAAACTCTGACCAGATAAAATAGTTTTATCTCCATGCAGGGAGTCTGTTATCTGCTGAATTGTGTCTATGCCTGCTCTCTGTCATAGAGAGAACAAAGTCAAAATTGTAGCTGTCTCTTCGCAGAGAGAGAAACTAAGTATCAAAATTTGGACAGTATATCCAAAGTCATATATATGGACCACAAAAGTAGATATAAAAACATGATATATACAAGATAATCAGAAAGTATATAGGGCTAAATCCCATTTTCTCTAAGTTCCACAAAAGGTCTGTGGTAGTATTGATGGAAGGTACCATCGATTTCCTCCTATATCAACCAGTCATTGCCTTGTCTAAGCGCTGCCTCTTTTGAAAGGTGATCGACTCCCGTATTTTTCTCCCTGTAAATGTGGCGACAGGCAAAGGAGTCAAAAGAAGATATCAATCTTTGTGCTTCTCCTAATATATGCCTCAATGAAAATACATTACAGTGGGATGCATTATTTAACCAATTACAAACGATTTTGGAATCACCAAACAACTATAGGTGTCTGCAATGCTGTTCCAATGCGAAATGAATGAGATGTTTAGAAGTACAGAGTTCAACATAATTATTAGTTCCCCTACCTAGATTTATTTGGATCTTGAAAGAATGTGTATCATTCAGGTAGAGGATGGCTCTGCCACCACATCCTGCCTCATGCGCAGAGCCATCAAAGTATGCCCACGGTTTTGATTTGTCTATGATTTCTGGTATGATGGTGCAGGAAGGGGCATTGGAGTCCTCCTCGAGAAGAAGATCATAGTCCGCAATGGTATGGAACAATATGGCTAGCCAATGGGGGGTTTTGTAGTTGAAAATAGAATGGTTTCTAGCAATCCATAATGACCAGCAGACTAGAAGAGTCATGTTTCTAGATTTTCCATTTTGGTTTTGACACCAAGTACTCCAGGCATCCAAAATGTTTTGCCCTTGCCATGTGTTTAAGCATGGATAGTGAGTAATGATGGAATTCCAATACTCCTGGGAGGTGGGGCAATTTAGGAAGAGATGTTTAGTACTCTCTTCATCATTGCGACACAGGTGACACTAGAAAGGGCCATGAAAAGATCTTTTCATCAGATTTGTCCCTATAGGGATCTTATCAAACAAAATGTTCCACATCAGAAGGCAGGTACAGGGGGCCGCCTTGAGCTTCCAGAGTAATCTCCAAGTCGGGTTTATGTTTTGTGGTTTGAAAGGTTCCATTAATCTAATATAACCCTATTTTGGAGAATATGATCCGTGTCTGGCAAAAGCCCATATAATCTCATCCGGTCCATCAGATAGTCGAATGTGTGCCTGTGTAAGGGCATCCGTGTATTCCTACCAATCAAGTCGCCACTGTTCAGGGATGTCCAAGTCAAGAGCCGATTTCCATGCCTGCTGTAGAAAGGTGGAATTATTACTGTCACTGAAATGTTGAATGTTGGTGATACCCCTGTTGTTTAAGTTCCTTATCAATTCTGCTGGTAGTCTATGTGCATTGCCACAACCAACCCATGGGTCCGTGCCAATACGAACAACATTTCCCTCCTTTAGTATCCACGTAATACCTTCACGTAGAAGTGGTAATGCATTTATAACCACCTTCCATATATTGGAGATGTTATTACTTGTTCCATGTTGTTGTCTGAACCAGTCCATCAGGTTCATGGGCTAGATGTATTTCACTTGTGCCACCTGGGACCAGAGACTGTTTGTGGTGATAAGGTGCCAGCCAAGCTTTTCTGCCAGAGCTTTGGAAAAAAAATCAAGCCTTTTGATGCCCCATCCTCCCATCTCTTTGGCTTTGCAATTTTGTCCCATTTAACCCAGGTGAATATTCCACCCGGTTGATTGCCCTTCCATAAGAATCTGTAGCATATGCTCTGAAGTCTATTCAATATACCTTTCGGTATCCAAGCTAGGGTCATCTAGAAAACAGGAGTGGCTTCAATCATAGCTTTAATAAGGACTAGTCTTGCTGCATGGGATAGGTATTTATGGTACCAAATCTGTAGGCCCTTTTCCACTTTTGCAATGAGCCACGTCCAATCCACAATCATGTATCCGAGAGGCTTAAGCCTGAAGCCCAGATATTTAAGATCGCCTTCCAGATTCAGAGAGGTAAAGGGGAAGCACTCTGAGGTATATATGATCTCATGTTGTGAGCAGCCAAATGTAGTAATCATGGATTTAGTGTCATTTACTATCATCCCAGTTTCTTGTTGGAAAAGATTGAAGATATTCTAGAGGACCGTAGTATCTCCAATACTGCCATTTAAGAAAATGAGAATGTCATCAACAAACAATAGATGGGTCAGATAAAAATTCTCCGAAATCTTGAATCCAGCCAATTGATTTCTATTCCGAGCAGCTATGATGGTCCTACTTAATCCTTCCATGATAAGTAAAATAAGTAGAGGGGAGAGTGGACATCCCTGCCTGAGTCCTCTCTCCGAGATGAAAAAATATGTGGCTTCCCCATTTAATAACACACTGTAAGATACATCTTTGATGCAACTCATGATCCATTTGATATATGCATAAGGAAAGCCCAAGTGAGTCAGTAATAATCTAATGTAGAGCCAATTAGCTCTATCAAAGGCCTTTAAGAGGTCCACCTTCAGAATCATGCCTTTCTGCTTCTTCATCTGCATAGTGTGGAGGAGCTCCTGGGCTGTGGAAATAGCCTTATAAATTCGTATGTGCTATAGGAAAGCAAACTGTTTTGAGGATATATGTCTAGAAAGGATTGGCTTCAAGCAATTTGCGATGATTTTTTCAATAATCTTGTACAGACGGTTGCAAAGGGAAATGGGTTAGAAATCATTGAAAGATGAGGGAAAGTCAGATTTCGGAATAAGGGCAATGAAGGTGGATTTAATGGTCGGGGATATTCTTCTACTCCTTCTACAATCCTCCGCAATCTTGAGTAAATCATCCCCCAAGATATCAAAAAAAGCGATGTAGAACTCGATGGTCCACCCATCTGGTTCAGGACTCTTGTCTTTCTTAAACCATTTTATTGTTGCCTCAAGTTCTTCCTTCATTACTTCCATCATGAGATCCGCCGAGTCTTCCTGCTGTACAAATCTGGGAAAATGTTCTGCAACCCGCATGACTTCCATAATATTCACAGCTCTAGGCGCCTTATAGATGCTTTTGAAGTGCTCAATGGCTAATCTAGCTAGATCTCGCTATGATGATACTGATTGACCTTGATCATTGTGAAGTTCCAGAATAGTATTAATGGCTTTTCTACCATTGGTGAATTTATGAAAGAACTTGGTATAGTCATCTCCTTCAGTGAGCCAGATTTCCCTGCTTCTGAGTCTCCAGCTCTCCTCCCTTTCCTTCAGAATTTGGGAACGCTTCGTGATGAGGGAGGTATAAAGATCTTTGCTTTCCTGTGATAGGAACGTGCCATTAAAAGTGTCCTCATGTGTGGCAATGGCCTGCTCTGCCTCCCTCAGGATGTTATCATCATTCTTTTGTTTCTGGTGAGCCCAAATTCTAGAGATCCTCTTAAGTTCTGTCAATTTCCTGATAAATCCATCAGTATGATCCTCATGTTCCAGTATAGGGTTGGTTTTCCAGTAATTTGAGACCATTTGAATGTAAGAAGGATCCTTGAGCCAAGAGGCGTTGAACTTGAAGGGGCTTTTAATCCTCGGGTATGTATCAGCCAATTCCAAGAATATTGGCCGATGATTAGAAATGCCCCTAGTACCAACCCACTATCTAATACGAGGATGAGAGCTTAAGAAAACTTCTTTGATGAGAAATCTGTAAAGTATCCTCACAAGGCTATGGTCACCACTGCGATTGTTAGTCCAAGTATACTGAATCCTTGCAGATGGAATGTCTACCCACTGATGCTCCTCAAGTAAGGTAGAAATAGTGTCTGTAAGGCCATCAACTTGGGCCGAGTGACCCCAGGCTTCACTGTACCCCAACGAAAAATTTAAATCCCCTCCAAGTATGATGTTGTCTGCCTGTAAGAGCTCTGAGTCTAGGAGGGTCCTCCAAAAGTTTTCCCTATCCATGCATGGACCATATACATTCATAATACGAACTTTAAATTCTAGTGTGTGGAAAACGATATCCATGCCAATAAACCCCCTACCTCCCCAAATGTTCCTGAGCTCCATAGTCTTATTGTATAAACAATTAGCAGTAGCTCTAGATCTCCTAGACGCATCCAGGGCGTGGAAGGTCCAATATGGCAACTAAGAATTGGGAGTAGAAATAAGAGAATTAGTCAAGCAAAGGTTTTATTGCAAGAATATAATGTCCAGCTGAGTCGAAGTGAGAAATCTTCTGAGTGCTAGTTTTTTAGGAGGGCTAGCAAACCCTCTGTAGTTGTAGGATAGGAAATTCATGGCGGGTGAGGTTGAGGGCCATTCCTAGCTCTAAGTGCCCTGACAATGGTTTGTTGTCACCCGAGGGCAACTTCTTCACCCATAGTGTGTCTGGCTTTAGTGAGATGTGATGGGTGGCCCCTGGAGGGTTTATGGGAGGCAAGGGTAATCTCAGGGTCCAAACCAATCGCGTCATGTCCCCTATCCTTCGATCTGGAGCAGAGTGAGTACCGGGGGGATACATGGGGAGGGGAAGGAAAGTATAGGTAGGGAGGATGAAGACAGAGATGGGATGTTGGGGGCAGTGATAGGTGGGGGGAAGGGAAGGGAGCATTGAAGAGGGGGGGGGAGCAAGTCCCTGGGATCTCAATAAAGACAAGGAGACCGAGGATGAAAAAGAAGGGGGAGATGTACAATTGTACGAATGAAATGCAATAACTTCAGATATGCCAGATACTGGAGAAGTGTGAGAGGAGGATGTAGATAACATACCCGACAACGAGATGTTCTCCTTCGCTGGACTAGAACACGCTGGAGGAGGAGGCAAGGAAGGGTTTGTGACAGAGAGACCCTTATCCCTGGGAGTGGCCTGCATCCTTGTCAATCTTCTCTGGTTCAATATCTTTACCATGCCGTGTAGGGTTTCCTCTATGCTGCTCAGTCTCCAAACACTATTCAGTACCCCTGATCTTGTGCAAGAGGGGGCAATCCTTGAATAAGTGCCCCACTTTGTGGCATCTACGGCAGCGATATGGAATGCCTTCATAATCGATGATCTGCTTGGGGGATGTGTCCCTCCACTGAATAATGATATACTCCTGTAAGCCGCCCCGAGTATCAAGATTGATAAGGATCTGAGCATATGCCATCATGTCCGTGTGTTGATAGGACTTATCATATTCCATGTAGGAGCCAGTAGCATTACCAATCCACCTGAAGATGTCCTCAAACTAGTATTGCAGCGAGAGACCCGGGAGCTGAATCCATACTGGGCCAATGCCTATTTGCTCAGTCTCTAGATCAAAAAGAGGCGTCCAACGCTTCAGGAGAACCAGGGTATGTTCAAAATGCCAGGAGGAGGATAGAACCTAGTTGGTATGATCAGCACGAGCAAACCTCAATGCGAACCATCCCCTCACAAAAGTTTGCATGAAGGGGATGTCCACCAGATGGTGACCCCAAACTTCTGATGCCCAAGTTTTCAAATGGGCAGCCGTGTAATTTCGTCCTCTGATACGTTCGACCAAGACTCTACCAGTGAAATCCATAGTCTCTCCCCATTGAATGTCCTCTTCAAGTCTGAGAAAGATATCGTCTGCCTTGGATTTGTAACACTTGTACTTCTTCTTAGACCCCTGTAGAGGAGGCTGGTGCTGTACCTGACCCGGAGGAGGGCTTAAAAAAGTAGGGGGAGGGTTAGGGTTTGACAAGGAAGGGTTAGGGCTGCCAATGGAGGTAGGAATAGAACTGGCGAGAGGTGGGATGGCAGTAAAACTGCCAGAAGGTGGAGCAAATGAGGCCTGAGGGGAAAAACTAATAGAATCGATGGTCACCGATGGTGGAAAAATCTGTCGGGCCTGTGCTCGAGATACAAGGAGGTCTAAACCAAGATTAGGGTTTAGAAAGTCGAAGATGAAACCCAGGGAAGCCGGGGAAAGCGGGGGGTAGAAAACGATGGCCAAATAGGTGGGTCATCTGGTCAGACCACAGACTGTGACCGTGACGGTTCCGCAAAGGAGTAGCTAGAGCTATACAAACCTTCAGATGTGGAATGCCATATGGATACCCCCTCTAGCAGGTCTTCAGAGTAATCAATGGCATCAAGGTCGTCCATGTTGACAACTGCTCCTTGGAATGGAGGATACCTCGAAAATGTTGGAGAAATGGAGAGTAAGCCAAAACTCAGAAACAGTTAGCCAGGGACAGGAATAGTCTGTAGAGAGGAAACAGCCTGGAAAAAATGAAACAATAATGTGCCCCCCCAATCCCCGGCAGGTCGAAAACAAGTAAATGGAGCGCAGTGAGGTGATTATGTAGAGTACGTAATGGCAAGAGACGTCGAACAGGTTACAGGTGGCCTTCCATGGTTAACTGTTGTAACCTACAGTGACCAAAAACCCTATCTGAAACCCTCGTGGATCATTTTCACCTTCCTCCTCTTTCAATTGTTCCTGCTTGATGAGATATTGTGCACTATGTGTGAAAATTACATAAGGACATATATCTACCTAGAAAAGAGACATTGCCTCCTTCCTTATCCTATCATGTCACCTTTGTAAATTTCAATCATATACCAAGTTGTTATTAAAAGGAGATGTTAGGATATTTATAAACTTAGGAGTAAGTTAAGTTCAACTTAGTCTAATGTGTATATTAGTAAAAAGTGTGTTTCTTTAGTATGCATTAATTGCATTTTAATTTCATGTTCACGATATCTTGTAAACATAGTGTGATTTTGAGACTCATATTCTCATTGATATTAATAGCTATTGATCTATAGATTGACACTTGATTCGTCCATTATATTTATTTGAAGAGCATGGAGGTTCATGGCCAATGATCTATTGTGAGAACTCCCTCATGTACAATATTTTCTTTTGGATTAATAAAATTACCTCAAGTGGTTGTGTTATCTAAGTTTGTGGATTGTTTCCCTCTTAGGGGGTTTTATCCATGTAAAAATAATAGAGTTTTGATTTTGATCTAGTTGTGTGAGTGGTAATTAAAGGTGTTCATATTGTAAGTAATACCCTTTTTACCCAAACAAGATCAACCCAATAAACCTAGTAAACTTAGTTTAGAATAGTAAAACCAATAACATTAAGACAACCTAGTAAAACTAGGACAACATAATAACCCTAGGTCAACCTAATAGAGGTCAAGCTATTAAACTCCATCCAACTTAGTAAACCTAGGTCAACCCAACAATCCTAATAAGACTAGGTGAACCTAGCAAACTTAGTAGCCTAATAAACCTAGGTCAACCTAGTAAACTTGGTTAACCTACTCAACCTAGTAAACCTAGGTAAACATAGTAAAGATATGGCAATAATGTCACATTATGACATTGCTTGTTTTTCATGACACTATGATGTCATTCCTTTTTCATCAATTTGTGACATTGTCTCTTGTTCATGATATTGTGACACAACTATTTCATCTAGCTTTGGCATTGTTCATTTCTTTTCACGTTGTGACATCATTTTTTATTCGTCAAATAGTGACATGATTTATTTTTTATCACATTGAAACATCATTTACTAGCTTCCACATTAGGAACAATATTAATGCTAATGCACATGGTGACTATGCTTCACCATGACACCCATGTTAACTATGATTGGCTTTGATCTTCATGTTGATATTGATTTTTTGTTCCCAAGATTGCAATGTTGTTGTTTTCTTTATTATAATATGACATTGATTTTTTTTATCACAATTTGACATGAATTTTTCACGCATCACATGTGACATCAATTTTTTTCATCACAGTGTGGCAGGAATTTTTGTTTATTAGATTGTGATGTTGATTTTTGGTTGATATATTGTGATGTTTATATTTATTTTTTACATGGAAATGATCATTTTTTAAGATGGTTATTTATGGTCAACTTCAACAAAGTATCAGTGAATATTGCTAATCACGGTTGACACTGTTTTGTTGGAAAATGTAGTAAAGAAGCTATTAATTCAGATTTCCCTTAACAACAATAATTTATTATGAAATTTATTCATCTTCTTATGTTTCTTTATTATATTTTCTTCATAAAAAATTATCAAGAAAAAAAATAGTAAAGGCAATGGACACACAGATTAAGCTTCAAGCCAGGGCAAAACCCTCTAAGGGGAAAACCCAAAAAATATCTTCTCTCCTTATAAAATCTTCTTCAAATGAGACAATCAAGACCCAAACCCTAGACCAAGTCTCCCTCCAAGTACCAATTAAACCATTCAAGGAATCCTTATAATAGGATTAAATCAACAAAGCTCAATTATGCTTCAACCAGCTTCCAGTTTCGACTTTGAAACCAGCTTCGACCTTGCAACTTAATCATGCAACTTTGGCCCTATGGGTGCTATAGAAACCATAATTATTGCACAAGATAGTTCTTTAAGGAATCCTCCTTTGAGCATTTAGATTTTCCTAAGGCTAACGAGATCAAAATAGGCTATTCCCTCTTCCAACAACTTGATACTGAAACTTTATCTTCTACAATTTAGACATGCAATGTCAACATTCTTAGAAGCTAAAAAAACCTTAGATTTCACACGTGTATGAGAGAAATAGAGCCAAAAAATAAACTTTATTCCTTCTTCCTGCATTTCCATACCTTCTAGACCTTTAATCTTCCTTTCTTGCCTCTTGCAACTTGAGAACGAACTTCTTCTTGAGAGATCAAACTTGTGTGTGTGAGTGTGTCAAATGAGGTTGAAGCTGCCTGTATTTATAGCCTTTCTAAGGGATCGAATGCCCTTCTTTAGGTAGCTTGAACTTGTGAGTGCCAACTTGTACTTTGGAGGATTCTAAGACCTTCAAGACTCAAAATAAATTCCTTTACATGGTACATTATGCTCATAACAGTCTTATAATCATGATGTTGACTCTCTTGACGCATGACAATATATCATATGACCTAACAAATCCTAGAACCGTGAAGAACATGATTTTATCTAGAAGACAATCAATAAAGAACATGAAACCCATGCTTCAAACTAATAACTTTTTGTTTCTTATTTTGATTCTTACATAAAATATACATATTGAAATGAGTACAACAACAATAATGAACAATTAAACTAGTTACATTTCTAACATGTTTAACTATAAATGAATATGGTTGACCATGTTCACTATGGTTAACCATAGTTTAGTTTAGTTTGAATAAGGTTTAATATGGATGCACTAATGAAAATTTGATAAAAGTATTACTATTACTATTATTAAACTTTTTAAAATATTGGCTATAGTTGGCTATGGTTAACCATCACTGACTAAGGTTGACAATAGTTGAACATGATTAACAAAGGTTGATTATATATGTGTTTTGAATGATGTTTATGGTTAACAATGGGGATTTTGAACATAATTCCTAGTATCATTAATAGTGGCTAAACATGATGTCTAGGTTAACCATGGTTTACCAAGTCAATCATGATTGACATCATTGGGTATGAGTGAAAATTGACCTCGCTAATGAAGTCATACATGATTGACATTGTTGAGTATGGGCAAACATTGTTGATTGTGGTTGTCAAAGTTTAACTATAGATGAAGATGGTTGACCATTGTCATTATAGTTGACCATGTTAACCATGGATGACCATGGTGACATTATTTAATCATAATTGAGCTAGTTTGACCATGGTTGAGTAAGACTGCACTATTAAAAAGAGTTATAAAACTATTATCATTATTATTATGAAATCTTTTTAAATCTTGAGTATGGAAACTGACCACATTTGACAAAGGTTGGTAGTGGATATGTCAGACATGATGTCTACGGTTAGCTATGGGCATGTCTAACATAATGTCTATTATTTATCATGATTGAACATGCTGTCTATGTTTATTGTGGTTGACCAATTCAATCATGATTGTTATGTGTTAATGTATACAGTAATATGTTAATGTATAACTTAACATCTTAATATGTAGATTAATATATTTTTAATGTGTTAATGTATTGATGTATCATAATAAATTTACTATTATTATATTATTGCTAATGTATTATGATAAAGTTATTAAGGTTTAAATAATATTATAAATTTCTTTTTGAAGTTAGGAACTTTGCATTATGTCAAATGAGGATTACATAGACCAAAAGCTTTCTACTAGTCTATTCGAAGGAAAACCAGACCAATAACATAATTTCAAAGATGGGAGGTTGCTAAGACCTTATTTAACATGATCATCTCGTAATTAAATACTTGTAAAAACATGCTGGTTGTGTCATACCTTGACATACATCAACATGGAAAGAAAAAAAGAAAACTAGTGTTGCAAGCAAAAAACTAGGGTGTTATAAAAACTATTGGGCAAAATCTCTAGGGATCTGTGTTGACTGCTTGGTATCCTCATCTAAGGAGAAGGAGGTGTTGGTTAATCTCTTTGCTAAAATGATTAGATTGTAGTCTATACTATCAATATTTTCCTTAATCTTTGTAGTCTATAATCCTACTAAGTTTTTGTATACCTCCATATACCACCTTCAATATTCAAATAACATTTAACCTTGTGTGATCTCTATGCCATGATTGACAAAGTGATGATACTACATGCAATGCACCAAGGATAGTGAGAGCCACAAACCCCTTTTGTGTGAGATGACATCATATAAAAACGGAGCTGAGTGCAAAGAAAGACACTCGCTCATAAGCATCTTTCTTGAAAGATTAAATTATATTATTAATAAAACTTATTCATAAACCAATAAATAATTACTAAACATTAATATTAGTATTATTAATATTATTAACAACCACATAAAATTTTAACTTTAATATGAAATTATTAATAAACCTTAAATCTTATTAACCCATCTTATTAGAACCTTATTAATAAAGTTATTAAACCTTCTTAATAGCTTTATTAACAAATTGTATCAAGTGAATTATTTTAAATCTTGGATCAAGGGAACTATTAAGGGTAAACTTCAATTGAAATTTGTTAAACATACCGTAAATAAATTTCATTTTTGGATATAAAAACTATAATGGATGTTTAAGAGTTTTAGATGATTCAAATTTTATGAATTATAAAGTTGTTGAGGTTTAAATAATATTATAAAAGGATTAATATTATTAATAAAGTTACTAATAAATTTTAATATTAATATTATCAATAAATCTTAATCTTGCTTTATAAACTATTAATAACTTTTAATATTTTAATATTATTAATAAACTTTAAATTTTATTATTAAACAATCTCTCTATTTTATATTAATATTATTAATATTAATTAAACAATCACTTATTTATATTAATATTATTAATATATATTATTAATTTTAATTTTAAAATTAAAATAATATATTAATATTATTGGGAAATAAATTATTATTATTAATATTCTTTGAGAATAGATGTTTTTAGGATTAATCATATTATTAAACTAATTTTAATGGTGTGTAATTAATCCAAAAAAACATTCTCATTTACCATATAAATCACAAAAAATCTAAAATCTAAAATTAATATTATTATTATTAATTTTAATATTCATATCCATTATAATATTAAACTCAAATATCTTTTAAAAATAATGGGTCACATCAATACTTATCATTAACATTATTTAATAGGTTAGGCTACCCATGTAATAGTGGGGAGTGATCAAAGAAATTATATCTCCACTAGTACCAAAGTCTAACCCTATTTTGAAAGAGAATACCTTCTGCCCAATTGTCTATTTTCTAGACAACATTATGGTCCACAGGGATTTTCCGATGCAATGAGTAAATATAATGACCTTGGTTAGAGGCACTAGTAGATGGCGGCAAAATACTAGTGAATGACATGGATGTTTTAGTTGATGCTGAAGCTGCCAATAGGCATGGATACTCGTCCATTCCTGTCGCGTAATATCCCAATATTGACGATAACTCAATTAGGTTTCAACGTCGCCCTAGATGTTTTGTAGAGGTAAAAAAAAATGACATAGACATTCCCTTTCATTCAAATTTTTTTATTTCACGGATCTATTATAAAATTGCTCCTGCTTGTGAGGCCCAGTACCTAATTCTAATCAGATAGTGACGTGAAGCTCATCATGGATGTGGACGATTCTACTTTCGGTGCTGCACGTATGGATAGGTGACCATGCTACAGAAAAAGTAATTAGATTCCGAGGGCAGGCCCTTGTCTCATTCGAACAATTCGTATGTTACCGTCAATCAGAAGGAAGGATGGGCAATCAGAAGGAAGGATGAGCTCTCTTCTATTGGTCATCTTAGGTTAATCATTAATACTCTTCCACGCTGTCTATGGTACGGTTTCTTAATGGAGGTCTATGCAACTCTCAAATCTATATAGTTAATAGAAAAAAACATTATATTTTTGTCAATTGCTTATTAGTCCCTGTCTTTGGCATAACAGGGATTATAGCACTCAATTGACCGTTGAATCCATATTAAGTTGGGTTGGCCAACTCATTTAACCAATCTTTTAAGAAACTATTTCACCAAAAACTCTTTTTATCCAAAGTTTCCGGTTTGAGGTTTTATTGTTAGGCTATGGGTTTTGTTCCTCCGAAAAATGTTTTATCCAAAGTTTGAGAATACCCATCCACCTTTTTATCGAAAGTTATCAAAAGTTTGAAAGTGCAAAGGTTTTATCCAAAGTTTGAAAAAACCCATCCACCCCTTTATCCAAAATTTCAAACTGCATCTATCCTCCATCTTGTATATTTAAAAGTTTGTCAGTGCATATAAATTTGACACTACATATATTCTTATCCTTAGCTTTACAATTGGCTACACATTGGAATAAATGAAACAACATTTTTGCCTCGACACCTATTGCTACCATGCAAGGTCGCCACCTATTGCTACCATGCAATGTTGTTGTCTAGTCTTGGTTATGGTGTGGGCCGCCACCTATTGCTACCATGCAAGGTTGTTGTCCAGCTTGGGTTATGGTGTGGGCACCATTCCATCTCCTATACTCACATGATATCCAAATATAATCACATGATATCCAACTAGCTTGCTGCTTCATGGACAAACTCATTGGTATGCAAAGAGAGAGCAGGCATAAATGAGGCCTTGCTTGTACCCAAAGAAAGAAGAAAGATCTATGTCAGTGGACATCTCAGCCATGCATTGATGTAAAAATTTAGATACTTGCATTGTTGATTAATTACATCTCTGGCATTAAACTTCCTTAAACTTAAGGAAGCTTAAAGGAATGAATTGAAGCAAAACTCAAGCAAGCTTCATTGATGGTGCTTCCGCAAAGGATTGAGAATAAACATGTACAACATTTGAATAGCGGGCTGTGGCGCAAAACTGCCGGTTTGCTTAAGAGAAGCTCAGGCATGAAAAGCATGAGGGAAACACTAGTACCTAAATAAAGTGAACTAGTAGATGGATAAATCAAACTAGTAGCGAATATTCATGTTCTTTGTCTGAGTGAAACAGAAAACCGTAGCATGCATAGTAAGTTAGATTAACGAAAAGAATTGCAAAAATACAGTTAATAGTTGACTAAAATGTTTCTCTCAAGCTTGTATAGTATATAGTGTATGCTTACTCTTTTTTTCTTTTTTTCTTTTGAATATTGTAGGAAAACATCCTCAAAGAAACCAGGAGTTGTAGTATCATTGATTCTTATATCACCACAATGAAGAATGTAAGTAGCAATCAACATCTTGTGTTTCAAATGATATTCATGGTCAGGAAGGTTCTGGATTTGCGTGCTAATAAATGGATCCCTCAACATGAAACGATGAAATCCAAAACTATAAATGAGTTCCATTCAGAAATTGGATAAAAGCTTAGTTTAAACCCCCTAAAAAATATGTGTAATATGTTTGCAGGAAACAATTTTTGGTATTAGATGTGTCATAAGTGGTAGAAAGGGGTTTGGTAAAAGACTAGAGGAGCTTACATGTCCAAGCCCACGCTACAAGATTCCGAGAATGGGAACATTTCTGCGAGCTTCCATTCTGAGAATGGGAACATTTATGCAAACTTTCATGAACATTTCTGTGAGCTTCCATTCTGAGAATGGGAACATTTCTGCGACTTCCATTCTGAGAATGGGAACATTTCTGCGAGCTTCCATGAACATTTCTGTGAGCTTCCAAGCATGGAGAAATTTTTGAGCACTGGAATTTCTAAGAATTGTGTTAATCAGAATTGTATTCATGGCAGCTTTCGGCTTTCCAGTTAAGGGCATGAAACGATAAGGCTTTCGAGCTAAGGGAATGAAATGCTAAGGGTCGATGGTATTTTCACTCTATCTAGAAGTTGCATGGGACAATGTCCGAGGCATGGAATTGAAGACAACACATGATTTCTTTTTTCTTCACTTTATGCAAAAGCGTTCATGAAGACAACACATGGTTTGCTTTATGCAAGTGTTCACAACTGCCACTATTGAAAAATTTGAAGTCTATTGGTTTTTTAAAGACTACGTGGTTTTTAGAAACAACTAGTATTGTGTGCTGCTATAATTTTGTTGTGTTGCTTATCCTTTAGTAAAAATGTTGCGTTGTTAAACTCGCAGTTGAACTCATATTTCTGCTCAAACCTTGAAGTCAAAAGCATATTTTCTTCAAAGGTATACTGATTCTATCACTTCAAACTTTATCTCTTCAATATCGCTTGAATGAAAAAATTTATCTCCGATATTTATTGAATGAAAATTTATAAAGCGAGTAGTTAAAAAAATAAAAAGTGACTTATTCTGCCTGTTTCCATTTGGTACATACTAGCTCATTCTGGTATAGGGCTTTAACAATAACTATATTATTGATTTCAAGAAGGAGACCATTACCTTCTTGACATCTCGTATATGCTCTTCAATTTAAAATTTTTAATTAGCTAAACATTATATCTTGTGAGGGTCCTCTACCCACCTTAATTGATAGCATTGAATGTAGCACATATGAGATATGGAAAAATGTTTACATTAATCTCTAAAATAAAGATTTACAATAGCTCTATGTGATGTATTTCGATATATGCCACTGAAATCATTTGACATGGACTTCTCTTAGCTCTCTTAGCGTTTGGTAAGTTATGCTCTCCTTACCACAACCTGCGATAACTAGCAACTACTAGCCACCCCTTGCCATAGAACTGCGTTATTACCAGCTGCTCCATGCCAACCAGCTGCTTCATTCAGGCACGATATTTTGCCTAGATTTATATTTGGTTAAGTAAAAAATACAAAATTATATTTGGTTAAATACAAAAAATTGTTATAGTGTAGTAGTATAACTCTCTTATTTGAACATAAACTAGAATTCTCTATTGCAGATGTTCGACCTAGATAATGCTTCTAATGTTGTTGTTCCCAGTGCAGATTGTTCTCATAATACTGCTGGATATTACCATAATTTTGCTCTAATATAATAGAAGGAAGCATTCCCCATCTCTAGTTGTTTTGACGGTTTTCTATACAGCTAGATAACCATTCGCGTGTCACTGTCATTTCATGTGATCATGTAAAATGAAGAAGATAATAAGTTAAAACTTCTTTACTCTTGAGTAGCGACCACTTGTTGCAAGTGTTGTTTTCTTATTAGCATTATATAGTCACATTTCTTTGCATTCTGCGCTAGAAGGGAGTCCTCGACTTCATGCAGTCCTTGTTTCTAATGGTTTGAAGATATATCGAGTGACATTGGGGGTGCTAAACACTTGAAAACACAATTAAATTCTGAGCACTAGGCAAACTTATATACAGTTGGAGCAATAAATCACTATTGGGCCACCTAAATACCTCTAAATCGCTATTGTACAATCTAAATACCTCTATGTTACCGAGCTCGCACTAGAAGTCTACAAAAACAACCAAATAAATTATAATCCCTTCATAAATCTCAAGGGTTTTATGGTATATATCAGCATTTAAAAATTATAATCCTTTTATAAATCTCAAGGGTTTTATGGTATATATCAGCGCTTAAAAATTGTATTGGTTTTATTTACCAAACTGCAGGGTTGGGTGGAATGAGATTTTTTTTTTAAATGTAATTCCATCATTATGTAATCTACCTTAATCTAAAAACACAATAACCTAATATTAAAGGTTACAATAATATAAATTTTAAAATATTTATTAATATTATAATTTAATATTAATATTGAAACTAAAACACAATAACCTAATATTAAAGGTTATCAATAATATAAATTTTAAAATATTTATTAATATTATAATTTAATATTAATATTGAAACTAAAGTAAAATTTAAAGTGATAACACATTAAATTAGTATGCACATAATAATAATATATTAATATGGATATTGTTATTGCAAACATGGTATTACATATTCATTTTTTTTTTAATTGGGTATTACTTTCTTCTTTATCAAAAAAATTGCAACTTCGTCATAGTTTAATATTTGGATTGGATTTAATATTCTTTACTAATATTAAAAATTATTTATTTGTAAGATGATTGGTTTAGGCCTTATTATACAATGGTTGTTATTACAACCTTTGCACAACAGAATGTCATGTGGATAATTGCTTCATATTTTCTGTCATGTGTTTTTGATGTTGTTGCAAATATTTGTGCCATGATTTTTAGATACTTTTCGACTTTTCATTGTTAAACTTAATAATAAACTACCAAAAATTAAAATCCTTGAAAACATTCCATAATTTAAGAAAATATTTGCATAAGAAAAAATGGATAGGAACAAAATGTAAATAAATACATACACTTGCTAGGAGTTGTTAGTGCCTACCATTATTCATGTTTTCTTCAAAACTTTAATAAGTAGGAGTAAAAATGTAAACGTGTGGATTTTTTAGTGGTTATTACTCACCAAAATCTATGCAACCCTTTATCTCTTAGTAGGCAACTAAATTTTCAGTTTCATATATCAATTCACAATTTTTTTGAAAGCATAATTTCCACTTAAATGGTAGGGACTATCCTACCCTACAACACTTGTACTTATCCATTTTTTATAGAAAGACTTGCTTATACTTATCCATATTTGATGGAAAGACTTCCTTAAATTATGTTGGGAAGTAAGTGATGCTAAATGTGTTATTTACTTCCTTTAAAGGTTAAGAATACAAAATCACTACACAAATATCTAAAAAGAATGTATGAATATCCCAACTATGTCCATAAATCATGACATAAAATATGAAAACGATTATCTAGAAGGAATTATCTTATGCAAAGGCCACAAATGTGTGCAAATTAGTTTTTTAAGTAATATCAAAAAATAAATATTTTTTTTGGAAGTTAAACATTATAAGTTGCATTGGTCAATACTAAACTAATAGTGGCCAACAAGAAAAGCAATTATTAGAGTCCTTCGTTGCAAAGGACTAATAATATCCATTTTTTCTCATGTAAGCTAGGGTAGATCCTTCTACTAACTGAGAAAGATGTACATTAGTGATTCATGCTCTACCTCAACCTGTCCACTAGAAACGAGATAATTTTTTCCACTTGTCTAAATAGTAACAAAACCAAAATCTAAACAATACCATCCTCAAGAGCTCAACCATAGATTCTATCATACAATCAAAACTCAAAATGCTCGACACTAACATCTATCTAGATTAGTCAGAGGAATTGATGGGCCCTAAGTTTTGTGCATTGGAACTTGATGATGTTGATGATGAAGCTAAACAAGGAATGTGCCTCTAGATCCGTGCTAGCTGAGAATCAATTTCAACATATTAATTCACATATTCCATTGCTCGTTTTTCACATATACGAGATGGATGAAGATGCCTTATTGATAACCTGAATATGGCTTATTGATAACCTTATCATTTGATGAGGATCTTTCCCATTAGAGTTTCAATCTTCTAGTATAAAAATAGACATTGCAAATATTATTTGTGACGACCTCTAATATGACCTGAATTTGGTAAATAATTGGCCAAATTCCTCCATTAGCTCAACAAGTAGCAAAGTTTTCTGGGTTATACAATTCAAACCTAATACCCTCTAGGATAGATGGCTAGAAAGAACTATCTGCCTTGTTTATATTTTGTTGATTACACTTCTAGCTTTGCGAACCATGATCTCCCCCCTTCTTTATTGCACCTCATCCTTTATTGCTACATTATCTTTGGGCTACAAAAGTATGATATAAAGCCAAAGAAAAATATGTTGCAAACATAAAATCTATCAATAATTCCAATCTAAGTCTAGTCTCTTCTTTTCCTATTGGAAAACATTAGTAATTCCAACCACCAGCATTAAATGTAGAGTCTAGCTTCTTCTCGAGAATTCGGCGGAAGTCTCGAGAGCTAGATAGCTTCCTGAAGAAGACACCAACTCTAGAAACTTCTCCACTGTATATAAAAACCCTCTTTGGCAATCAAATGAGCAAGTGTTTTTTGTTTTGTCTTCACTATTCTATTGGGTTATCTGATTTGGTATCAGAGCTCAGGTGAGCTGTGAGCTCAGAGCCAGAGTTGTGGGCTTGGTGAATTGTGCATTCTGTGTTGGTGAGCTATGTAAACAAGGCAGTGAGTCTCGATTGTGTGCAAATAGAGTAGTGGAGTTAATAGTAAAGAAGCTTTATGAAGCCTGTGGAAATGCGGTCAGACTTCCATAAGTGCCTGTTGTGTGTGGCTTGTGATTACTTGAAGTCAGGTTACACATTGAAGACCAGAGGTGAGCGTGTGATGACCTGGTGTCTTATTGCTAACTGTGTGAGAGGATTGTGCTGCCTACTAAGGAGCCGTGTGGTGTGAAAGATTGTGTAACTTGTTTGGGTTTAGTTGCTTTGATTGATCCAAGTTGAGAGATTCAGCGAATATGCTAAGACAGAATGTGGAGTGTTCGTTGTGAGTGGTTGCTGAAAGTAAGCAAGCATGGTGCTCTATTTTTTTTTCGACTTTTTTGTAAAACTATTCTGCTGGCATTTTTCTTTTATCTAATCTAGTGGAATCTTGGCCCCAAATCTCGCCTGGTGGTTGTTGTTTTTTGTCCCTCGTGTGTTTCAATACAAAAATTTGTTTGTAGGGGGTGAAGGCTTTGGTGAAGGGCGAATTGGCTGAAGTTATTGCCTGCGGAAGAGACTTTTCAATGTGATTTTCATGTTGCAGCCACATAAAGAGTAGTAGAGACAGTTGTTTGTTTTTTTGTTTGGAGCTCAAAAGAGCCTTCGTTGGAATGAACTGTGAACAAGGCACTTAATATTCCACTGGTAAAGTTGATTTTATAAATGTGGTTACACAATGGTATGAGAAATTTCGTATGAGCAAAACAAAGTTGAAGTTTTTCTGGTTAAAAAAAAAAGGTATGTTTCCAGATAGTTTCATATATATAGTGAATGATTCTCGTGGATTTTTTAGTATTGATCATATGTTGCAAGGGTTAAACCTTGAATAGATTTTCATTTTTATTAAACCAAGCTTCATGTTTTAAATTTGAAGAGTAGTGAGATATTGTGTGAGTGGATTTATATTCTAAATTTTTTGGAAGTTTTGGAATGGTGAATTTGGAGTTCAATTTGTTGTGTTCAAAAAAGGGGGGGGGGGGGGGGGTGGGGGGGGGTTGTGCGCGGGAGGGCGGGGGGCAGCCATATTATCCAATAATATTGGATACAATTTTATGCTAGAGGGTTTATATTTGTGAAAATTAGAATTTTTTTTTTTGGTGACTGGTATGGTGAAAATATGTAACATGGCTAATGTATTGGCAGAATCTTATTTATCTGACTCTAACAAGTTAGACGGTGAAAATTATGCAAATTGGAAGTTTAAGTTGCAGACTTTGATGGAAGGCAACAATACATGGACGATTGCGTTTGTAGCTGAAGTTAAGCCAGTGACCCCTCAAGCCACAAATGCTGCAATTCAATATTGGGAGCGACGGGAAAACAAAGCAAAGGTGCTTTTGCGGATGATGGTTAAGGACAACATTATTCCATACATTAGAGAGTGCAAAACATCCAAGGATATATGGGATAGTCTCAAAAATTTGTATGAGACAAAGACTACAAATCGAATATTGTATTTAAAGAGTAAGCTTCTTTCAATTAAGATGGAAGAAAATGAAAGTGTTAGTAATTTTATTTCTAGAATTAAAGATCTAAAGGATAAATTAGGTGACATTGGTGAATCAATATCTAGTACAGACTTGGTTACTGTGACATTAAATAGAATTCTTGATGAATATCAAGTGTTTATCACTGGTCTTTCAGCTAGAGAGAAGGCTCCTACTTTTGATGAGTTGGTAGGTATACTTATGCAGGAAGAAGAGCGGAGAAGAAGCCTTAAACAGAAATCTCCCAATTCAGATTTGGCATTGATGGCCAAAGGGAATCAATCCTTCAAAGGCAAACCGTAGGAGAAAAATAAAGGCAAAAATCCACACATAAAATCATTTCAAGGTACACCTTTACCAAGGACAAATGCCAAATCGAGTAGAAATGATGTGTGTTATTACTGTGGAAAACCTAGTCATTTTGCCAAGAATTGCATGAAAAGAAGGTCTGATCAATTTAAACAAAGAAGGTATTTAGGAAATTATGTTGATAGAGATGAAGCAATTAGTCATGACTTTAGCAATCTTAAATTGTTTGTGTCCAATGTTGCTTTATCAGCAGAAACTAATGATGATAATGCTTGGTTTATAGATTCTGGTGCATCAATCCATATGTCATGCAAAAGAGATTGGTTTGATTCTTATCATGAGATTAATAATGGTGGAAACATCTATTTAGGAGATAATAGATCACATGAAACTAAAGGATATGGTGATATAAGTGTTGTGATGCCTAATGGACAAGAAAAACAAATTCAAAATGTGGTGTATGTTCCAAGATTAAAGAAGAACTTAATTTCAATCTCTACTATCACAGATCAACATTTAAAAGTTGAATTTGTGAAATCACATTGTTTGGTAAAGGATGTGCAGGACAACTACAAGGTTGTTGCAAAAGGAATGAGAGTTGGAGGCTTATACAAGTTAGATGTAATGAAGAATGGGCATCAAGCTTTGGCGTCAACAAGCATGTCAACTATAGAACTTTGGCATCAAAGGTATGGACACTTAGATCATAATGACCTAATGTTACTACAAAAGAAATTGATAGTAGAAGGTCTTGTAATTATTAAGGTTGAACACTTTGAATGTGAAGGTTGTGAACTAGGAAAACAACATAGGGAAGAATTTCCTGTGCATGAAAATAGAAGAAAAAGTGAAATACTTGAACTAGTGCATACTAATATATGTGGTCCAATGCAAACTATGTCACTTGGTGGAGCATATTACTTTCTTATATTTATTGATGATAGCACTAGATACACCTGGGTGTACTTTATAAGAAATAAAAGTGATGTGTTTGAATACTTTAAAGAATTCAAGAGTATTGTTGAAAAGAAAACATGAAAGAGCATTAAAATTCTTCGATCAGATAAAGGTAGTGAGTACACTTCAAAAGCTTTTATCAAATATTGCAAACAAAATGGAATTATGCAACAATCTACAGTACCACATACATCTCAACAAAATGGAGTAGCTGAGAGAAAGAATAAAACATTAGTTGAATGTGCTCGTAGTATGTTAAAAAGTAAAGGACTTTCTAATAGTTTTTGGGTTGAAGCCATTAATACAACTGTATATCTTAAAAATAGAAGCCCTACTAAGTATCTTGAGCACAAAACACCATTTGAAGCATTTTATGGTTTTAAACCTAAAGTTAGTCATTTAAGGATACTTGGATGGAAGGCCTTTGCTCATATTCCTAAATACGATAGGAGAAAGTTAGATGCCAAAGGCATCAAATGTATTTTTATTGGATATTGCATTGATCAAAAAGCATATAAAATGTATTATCCAAGTACTCACAAGGTCTTTTCAAGTAGAGATGTTATATTTCTTGAGCATGTAGATAAACAAATAAAAGAAGATGAACATAATATATGGTAGTCTCCTTATGAAAGCTTTAAGGAAGAATAAGAAGTTGTGGAATCAACTCAAGTTCAAGAACACATGGACATTCCAAAAGAAACATCAAGGAATCAAAGTCCACAGAGAAGTGATGAAAGCACTCCACAGAGAAGAAAAAGAGAAGGTACTCCACAAAGTAATGAACCTCTAAGAAGGTCAACATGACATATTCAAGCCCCCATCAGGTATAAAGATTATGCTTTAATGTCTCAAGCAATGACTGTTTTTGAGCCCTTAAATTACGAACAAGCCAAAAATCATAAAGAATGGATGGAAACTATGAAAAAAGAATATGACTCTAGAATGAAAAATGAAACTTGGGAATTAACAGAATTACCTGAAACTAAAGTCCCTATAGGATCAAAATGGTTGTACAAGACAAAATTTAATGCAGATGGTAGCATAGATAAGTATAAGGCAAGATTGGTTGCAAAAGGTTATTCACAAAAATAAGGTATAGATTATGCAGATACGTTTGCTCCAGTTGCAAAAATGAATACAATCAAAATAATGATAGCATTGGCAACTAAATATGATTGGAAGCTACACCAATTAGATGTAAAATCATCTTTTCTAAATGGTGACTTAAAAGAAGAAATTTATCTTGTTCAACCAGAAGGATTTGTAAAGAAGGGCCAAGAACATCTTGTATGCAAGTTTAAAAAGGCCTTATATGGACTAAAACAGGTCCCCAGATATTGGTATGTGAAAATCGACAAATTCTTCTTTCAGCAAAGATTTAAAAAAAGTAAAAATGATCCTAATTTGTATATCAAGATAGATAGAAATGGGGATATAGTATTACTCTCTGTATATGTTGATGATCTAATAATAACAGGGAGTGCTGATAAATTGATTATAGATATAAAAATGAAGTTATCACAGGAATTTGAGATGAAGGATCTTGGTGAGATGAACTATTTTCTAGGACTTGAAGTATGGAGAGATGATGGAAGAACCTTAATCACACAAAGCAAATATACAAATGAAGTACTAAAGAGATTTCATACGAATGGATGTAAAGCAGTGAGTACTCCATTGGAACAAAATATCAAATTAAGAAGTGATGATGGAACAAAAGAGGTGAATGGAACATTGTATCGACAATTAGTGGGAAGTCTGAATTATCTCACTACCACTAGACCAAATATTGCTTATGCAGTAAGCATACTTAGTCAATTCATGGCTGAGCCTCATGAAATCCATTGGATAGCTGCAAAAAGGGTCCTTTGATATTTAAAGGGAACTATCAATTTTGGTATTGAATATACTAATGCTTGTAATGTTGAATTGACAGGTCATTCTGATTCTGACTGGGCTGGAAATCTAGATGACAGGAAATCCACCATTGGATACATCTTCAATATACGATCAGGAGCTGTATCATGGAGCAGTAAGAAACAGGCAACAATTTCCTTGTCATCAACTGAAGCAGAATATAAAGCATTATGTAGTGGCACCTGTGAAGTTATATGGCTCAGAAGAATACTTGAAGATGTTGGTGAAGGTCAACAAGAACCTATAGTGATCAGATGTGATAATCAAAGCACCATCAAACTGGGGAACAATCGTGTATGTCATGCAAGGTCAAAACATATAGACACACAATATCATTTTGTAAGAAAAAAGGTCCAATCAAAAGAATTTTTTCTAATATACTGTAATACAAATGAGAATGTAGCAGACATATTCACTAGGCCTCTGAGCTTCAAGAAAATTTTGAATTTTGTAGAAGTAAGTTATGTGTTGTAGAAAATCAAGATTACATTGTAAGCCTAGTGGAGACTTAGACCAACACGCATGACAATTAAGAGTATGTTTATAGTGTCTTATATATTGTGCTATAATATATTTGTCATATGGTTGGAATTAAGGGGGAGTGTTGGAGAGAATTAGTAATTCCAACCACCAACATTAAACGCAGAGTCTAGCTTCTTCTGGAGAATTCGGCGGAAGTCTCGAGAGCTAGATAGCTTCCTGAAGAAGCCACCGACTCCAGAAAATTCTCCACTGTATATAAAAACCCTCTTTGGAAATCAAATGAGCAAGTGTTTTGTGTTTTGTGTTCAGTATTCTGTTGGGTTATTTAATTTTTCCTACTAATATTATTGATGGTGCCTCTCGTAAGAACCATGCTTCATCTCAAGTACCCCAAATATCAAAGCAACCTTTGTAACTATTATATAGATTATTGCAATCAACTTCAAGCTAGAGTGTAGGGGAGAATTAACATCCCATCCCCCACCATCCATCTCCCCAACATTGAAACTGTTCTAGTGGTGAGTTGTATACCAGCCGTAACACCTAAGGATTATTATAAAGAAAATATACAGCAACAATCTAACTCCAACAGTTAAAAGTTTCAATTTTCTGAATGAGTGAGTGTAGGGGAGAATGAACATTCCATCCCCAACCATCGATCTCTCCAACACTGAAACTATTCTAGTGGTGAGTTTTATACCAGTCATAACACCTGAGGATTATTATAAAGAAAATATACACCAGCAATATAATTCCAACAGTTGAGAATTGAATTTTTCTGAACATGCGAGTGTAGGGGAGAATAAACATTCCATCCCCCACCATCGATCTCCCCAAAACTGAAAATGTTCTAGTGGCGAGTTGTATACCAGCTAGAACACCTATTATAAAGAAAATATACACCAACAATCTAACTCAAAACAGTTAAGAATTGAATTTTTCTGAATGAGTTTTCAACACGTATGGAAGGCATTTTTTGAAACCTAACCCAAAAAACCGCATAGCAAGACAAAGTTTATAACATCTATGATGACCTTATCCCTCTTACCCGCAACTTTACGAAGGTTGAAGCAGCCCAAATCACTCGAGATATATGAGAAAATGCATATGCTTCCCTGAATATGTCAATCAACCTCATGAATAACCCCTAGAATCTCTCATCCATGCACCAAACCATCCCCCAACAAAAAGAGAGAACAAACACCCCCCTCACCCCCCCCCAAAAAAAAAAAAAATAAGAGTTAGGAAAAATTCACAACTGACCTAATGAAAATACAACCAATAAATCTAAGACTCTAGAGTTAAAGTAGACCATTAAAACACAATGATTGGCCTCACAATTAGACTCCATACCGACACCATAAATATCCTATCTAGACTCCAAACTAGCCTCCATATGTATGACAATACACTAAGGAACCTCGTGACAACAATATGGAATAAATCACGAGAAACAAAATGAGATATATACCAACTAAAGTACCATGCAATATGAAAGTATTCAGAGTAAACAACCGAAGGCACAAAAACAATAGGCAACTATGACTACTAACAAAAACACTACTCATTTACATAACCATGAAATTGAAAAACAACTACAGCTACATTACAACTCGGATTGTGCGTCTGGACTCTACATGACTACGTCGAACTACTATCTCTAAAAGAGCATGAAACTACAACTACCTACAACTTCGACTATATCCATTTCTATTATGCCTCATCTCAATTTATACATTAAAACTAAGTCGGTTACATATATTTAAATATCAGTTTTGCCTCTTCAAGTTGCAATGAATCTAGGCAGTGCTTCCCCTTTGAAACTCATTAGACATGGCAGTGGCACCTTTTCGACACTCGACGTGTCATGGCAGTGAGGCGGTGCAGGAGGTGTTCGATGAGGCAGTTTTTGGTGATTAATTTGTGTGGCGGGCGTAATTATTTCCAACACTCCCCCTTAATTACAATTGATAGCTTAACCTTTACTCAACATAACTTAAGCATGCCTAGTGGTCTAAGTCTTAGCTAGGCTTACAATGATTCAAAAACTTTTACATCAACACTTTTTCTCAATTTCTTTTTCCTTTTCTTCTAGATTTTGTATCCTTTGAACTGCTTCATCTTTGTCTTTTTGGCGTAGGTTCCAAATTTAAGTTTCTTCATTTGTTGTTGCAGTTTTACCATCATTATATCTTTATTTATCATAAAAAAATAGAAAATCATTACAGATTTTCCATGGATATCTTCTACGTCTTCAAAAATTTGTTCGTATGTGGACTGCTGCCACATGTCATCTTCTATAGTTTTCTATACATTATCAATCTTCCGATTATCAATTTGCTGCAACATAAGTTCATAATAGAATTTTATCTCTTCAGGACTCCAATACATCAAAATTTCATTGAAATTTTCATCTTCAATATCACCCATACTTGCTTCAATATTCATAGCTGCAACTTCTATACAGGAATAATCAATATATGTTTTTCAAGCCATGCTTCAAAGAACATTAATTCTTCTTCATAACCATTCTATATACTTGCACACATTAAATAAATGTTAGAACTAAAAAACCACATTGGTTCTGTTCCTTCTCTACCTTTTCCTTTGTCTTATTTTTCTCTTTGTGGGCTTTCTTCTTTGTCTCTCACTCTATTTTTGCCTCTATCTCTGTCTCTGTATCTTCCAATCGGCTTTTAGGCACAAGTGGGATTCTCTCATCAAATAACATTGTATCAATAAGATGTTTCTGTTGGATCATATCCAACCACTCATCCCTAGTGAATTTCTCTTTATCAAAGTTAACATCAACAATTTCAATTTGTTAGATCCACTCAATCAATTGCTTCTGCATCAACTCCTTCTCGTAATACACCATCAACATTGTGATCCACTTTCAAGTGAGATTCACCAAACTCTTCATCTCTCTGTAGATTCCCTACTACAAATCTATTTTCATTACAATCTTCAAGCATTGCTACAACGAGTTGAACAAAACTACTTTCTTCAATTTGATTAGTCCGCTTGCACCAAATTCTACTTAGAGATCTTCCATGCCTAATTGGAAGTTGTAGCTTCTGCTACCTTGCACAAAAAATTCTCATACAATCCTTTTTTTATAAAATTTAATGCTAAATCATCACATACTTCATCATATGGGTTATTAGACCAATGTTTAATCTCATCATATGGGTTATTAGACCAATATTTAATTAAGTCTTTAGCTCGAAGAAAGGTTATCATTCTAAAAATCCACAAATCAAAATATTTACGAGTGAACATACGTGGTAGTAGTAGATTAGAGCTACACGAATCACCTTCAATTTCTTCTTTGTTTTCTACTAGACTTCTTAACTTCTTTGCTTTTCCCATTTGTTTAATAAGAACATACAAGTTCCACATTCCACGCTCTTTATCACACTAACAATTCAAAACTCAAAGCTTCTCTGTGTTTGCCTTCTTTCTCTAGCTGGCAAAACTTTGATGCCAGCTGCTTTAACAAGAGGTTGAACACTACATGTTCAATGCTCTTTACTTGGTCGTTACTTCCAAAACGAACTCGAAATTTCTCTACCTCTACTA
The DNA here is from genome assembly GCA_000404065.3 of Pinus taeda. NCBI lineage: Eukaryota > Viridiplantae > Streptophyta > Pinopsida > Pinales > Pinaceae > Pinus > Pinus taeda. The sequence continues at coordinate 246,641 of APFE030086076.1, forward strand.
CATTCTTATTCACAACGCAGCATCTCGAAATCAACATTGCTCTTCCTTGGTTCAATTCACAGTGATAAATAATATGCTTAATGATCCTTCTTGATATGGACATAGCTCATAGGACAGGAAATGCGCTCCAACTCTTACGTTGGTAAACTCTGACGCTGACTACTTCTCACACTTTCCTGGCTACTCCAACTTGGAGTACACTACAACACAACTTTCAGAGAAACATAGAAACATAGAACAACGCACACTTTCAGATAGAAAGGACTTCTGCCTATTTGTAAAGGTGAGACTAATACGAAAAATAAGGTAGCTCAATTGTGAATGAATAACTAAACTCAACTATTTTTACGATGAACACAACCTTCACCTCATTGCCGAGCTTCAATGCCAAACCTCGTTACCACTCCTGGTCACTATGCATTGCAACAATATCCTTATAACCAACTTCATTCAAGGCTCTGCAAATGATTCAAACAGCTATAAGACTCAAAAATAAGAAAAAAAAAATGTTGCTATGGCGAACTCTCATATTACGGTCATTTTGCTCCATTTTCCAATATTTTTCTTCATATAAATTCTATGATTACCTTCTGAGGCAATCCAAGAAGAAATTCAGGCTTTATTCATCTCAAAGCTATCAAGGATGCACGAGTCACTCAGACCATCCAAATTGTAGACTCAACCACATTAAAAAATTCAAACAACAAACATAGATGGATTCCTTAAAGAAGAATGAAGATAACAGTGGTTATGTAAAAAGGCATAATGAAGATTTCTTTTTTGATTAGGTCTCTCTCTTTCTCCACCCTTTTTCTCCCTGAAAATTAAATTCAATTTTTTTTTTGCTCCCATATACACTACTCAACTGATGGCGGCTTCCAAGACCAATTCCACATAGCTCAGTGGCTTCATAGCATAATACTTTATGGTGTTCACCCACACAACAACTTCAGTGCAACTATTTGATAATCCAACAACATCTCATAACTCATTGATGATTCTTGTGATTCAGCGGCTCACAATTTGATTCGTGAAGATTCTTCCCACATCTCAATGATGATGTGCTCCAACAACCTATAATTCACAGGTTTCACACTCCAATTCAAATATGAAGATGGGAAGTTGATGTTTAAGTACAAACATACAAAGACATACATAACCTTACTTAACATCAATTTCTAACCCATAGCAGCTCCACGCGACTCAATAATTCTTCCACAAAACCAAAAGTTTTCTTCCTCACACAACAAAAATATCTCAAATTCTCTGAGCTTAGCTCTGATACTAATTGAAAGAATTCAGAGTAAACAATGGATAAGAGTAAACAATGGAAGACACAAAAATAATAGGCAGTTACGAATGCTAACAAAAAAACTACTCATTTACATAACCATGAAATGACAAAACAGCTACAACTGCATTACAACTCGGAATGTACGTCCGGAGTCTGCATGACTACAACAAACTACTATTGCTGCAAGAGCATGCAACTACAACTGCCTACAACTTCAGCTATATCCATCTTTGCTATGCCTGATCTCAATTTATACAGAAAAGCTAAGTCGGTTACATATATTTTAAATATCCGTTTTGGCTCTTCGAGTTGCAATGAATCCAAGCGGTGCTGCCCCTTCAAAACTCAATAGGCATGGCAGTGGCACATCTTTGATGCAGGACATGTCATGGCGGTGAGACGGTGCAGGAGGTGTTCAGTGAAGCGGTGTTTGGTGATTAGCGGGAGTAATTATTTCCAACACAATACCCATGATAGCTTGGCTGAAAAAACAAAAAAAAATTATCTCGAAAGGAACAAAAATGAGATGCAAAGAATGAAACCCCTAGAAGAGAAATAGAGTTACCCCAAGGTATCAGATTATAACAACCCCAAGGTATCAGATTATAACAATTCTAGGAACTTTGGATAGTCGTATGACTCCCCTCAACAACTTTACATCCCCGAGGAGGCCGAGTAACACTTGAGAAGATAAAATAGCCACACACACTCAAATATATTCTATATATTTCATCAAGGAAATTACGCACATATTTATACAAGCAAAAGTCTCAATATAGGAATTCTATCTTAGGCGTACAGTAGTGTGGTTGAGAGATTCTCTCAACCACACACTAAACTAGGAGAAACTATACTCTAGCTAATTACTATTATGTAGGAACAAGCTCCTCAAATGGAGAATTACAACCATAGACAAGTAGGAATTAATTATTTCTAACTCCCCCCCTTAATGACTACTTGTCATGATAGTGATTCAAAAAGTCTAGTTGTGGTCAAACATAACAAAGAATATGTCGATGTCCATATAAAAGAACAACCATCCACCGGAATGCATGGGTACCAACCGCTAGTCCTGTAGGATGTCCTTCGCATACATGATTCTGTCGACCTTTATCACTGCATATATGTACCTGCAAATCCACCACCATCAGGCGAATTTTGATGTGCAGAACCTCCAAAACACAATCTGCCTCTCTCAAATAGATCCACAACTTCTCCAATCTGCTTCTCCGTAAATCATCAAACGAAGATGAGGCTTCCCACGGATCCCCATGAATTTGAGTTGGCGCCTTCCTGAATAAAAAATCATGCGCTTCCACGCCATTCCCGTGATTTGGCGTGTTGGCATGAGTTGTACTGAACAGTCGCACCAATTGTACTTCTTAGCACAACTGTCAGCTAAGAGAGCATGCCAACCCCTTTCTTCTCAGAGATTGATGAATCATCTGAGACTAGCCAGGTGTTACTGCAATCCACCTGCTCAAATTGAGCACAAAGCTCTACTGAGCACACAACTCTCATATACACGCGGCCACTCGTGTACATGCGGCCACAAAGGCATCTCAAGCCACAAAGGAAACCAGCCACAAAGACTCTATAGATGGTTTCTGGCTCACCACCAACCATCACTTTATAGTGACAAAAGATGGTTTCAGGCTGACCATAAACCATTACAAAGTGGTTTTAAGATCACCACGAACTTTCAGATGCCTTTAAAAGTCTTACATTTCATTCACATTTTGGAGTTTCTGGGTACATACAATGACCATTACAACAACTGGACTTGCTTATAACATGCTAGGGAGTCTATTCCACAAACCATACTAACTCAAACAAACATCTACTTTGTTGTCCACCATAAACGTTGTTTCTTCTCCTTTACCTCATCTGTTCATTGTTCACATCTTGGGCATCTTTATCAAATAAATTCTTGGAACTCCATGCTTATCCTGTGAGGGGTCCACTGATAAAGAAACCGAAACATAGGCACTCACAGCCACATTAAGAGAACACAATTTTCCCTTCAAGAACAGTAATCCAGGACTCCACGGTCCAATCCTCCATCGCATTTCAGTATCCAATTCTCCTGGCATCACAACATAATGCCACTTCCCCTACTCACAATATCAAGGCTAGTCACTGTTTTCAAGCGTACTGCCTCATGCTCGCTAACGATCTGCAACATGATCTCAATCATCCTCCAATATCTGATGTAGCTCCAATTGATGTCGTTTTCACTTTCATGTGTTCATCATTCCCTGCAAATTTGCTTAGTGATGGAATGACCAGTTCCAACACACACTTAGAATTGTGACAATAGTTGGTCATACTAATGTCACTTAAATTACAACTAGTGTCATTGTCATGACAGTTAATCAATATATTGCAACATCATCAGAGAATTAAAAAAAAATACATTTCGACAATAGCATAAACTTCTCTATATATCGAGCAGCTCCAACACCCAAGTAGTCTTCAACATATAGGCCACACAAACTCTCTGCAATCTTGATTCCAAGGATTTCATCTTCATATATGAACGAAGAAAAACCTCCATTAATCTAACAGCCTCGTTGATACCTGACAAACTGTGCACACTTCCTCCACAAATCTACGTCGGCACCCCTTTAGAAGTCAAAGAACCAATCCACTAAAAAAACAGAGGTCAGAAGCAATAACAGAATATCATTTTAAGAAGGACGTGCTACAACATTAGGAACCAGTTCTTTACACTTTTGATCCTTGTCAAAAAAAAAAAACCATGATTTGATTCAAATATTGAATACAGGCAACAACAAGTATGCCGAGGCAACTGCACATTCCCTTCACTATGCTATGCGTGATCACTCTACAACACGCGCCATTTGCTATTCCCGCTATGCAGGGTGACACATCGCAGGCTTAACCCATAGCTGAATCACCCGAATCATATTTCAGAAAAATATATGAACAACACTATCGCAATTATCGATGCCAAACTCCTTATCATGAAGTTTGTCTTCACCGTCTGATCGGATCACTCTCTGCTTTAAATTCATTTAATGGAGATGAGAAAGGGAGGCGCCGATAAGATTCCACAAGGGTTGTTTCCGCTATCGCCCTGCCTCTGTTCGATTCAGAAAAGCGGTGCAGGATATTTGAATGAAAAACCAATTCTGGTGTACTGCCAATAGGATGGCAAAAGAATAAGGAAACGACCAGTATCCAGTTCGAATGATTTTAAAACATCCAAATCATCTCACTCAAAGACAAATTTTCAAAGTGAAGAACCCTTTATGATCGCACCAAAGTTTAAGCATAGTTTGCCAATCTCTGAGAAAACCAATTTATGAACCCAGATCAGGCCGACAATACCCAATTCAGATGAGATTTTGAATACGCTTAGTGCAGATTGAAGGGCCCGACCAATATCAGCAATACCCAATGTCCAAATTGAGATCGGACTGAAGAAATCCCCAGTCTCCAATTTGGCAAACTCCTTATCCCATCGGTCTCTGGATAGGCAAAAGGAGAAGAGAACGCACTGTAATGGCAGCCCTGAGATCCTCCGAACGCTCATCAACAGATATTTTCATTCATCTGCAGATTCTGCTAGAGACATCAAATGTTGTTTGGTAATTTAGAGAAAGATTTCGCTCCTTCACGCAGTGCTCCTCAAGGAGGCAGCACTCCCCATACGGACAAACCCAAAACAAAATAAACTGCAAACAAAACTCTCTATCTGCTATTTCCCTCAGCCCACGAGGGGTCGAGGCCCAGGCCGTTACAGGCTCTGAAGCTCTGATACCAAGATAAAATAGCACACACACTCAAATATATTCTATATATTTCATCAAGGAAATTACACACATATTTATACAAGCAAAAGTCTCAAGATAGGAATTCTATCTTAGACGTACAGTAGTGTGGTTAAGAGATTCTCTCAACCACACACTAAACTAGGAAAAACTATACTCTAGCTAATTCCTATTATGTAGGAACAAAGCCCTCAAATGGAGAATTACAACCATAGACAAGTAGGAATTAATTATTTCTAACTTGAGATGCCGCATAGACCTCATGTATTTTCTTTGAAAATGCTCCCATTGGCTGCACGACTATCAGCTATGATGTACTCGATTACCCACATCCCAGTCTCCTTCCCTTTTCCTTTCCCATCTCTGAGTCGTAAAATTTTATTAATTGAATTAAATAACTTTATCCATAAACAAATACCATGGATAAACTAGAAATTGATTCATGCCATAATTTTTTCTTTAAAATATAATAAAAATGGTTAGAGACTTAAAAAAAATTAATATAAATTCATCAATTATTATTTAATTATTTTTAAAGTAAAAACCATTTATTTGTATTACCTACATATTTTAAAATTAATATAGATTCATTAATTATTATGTAATTATTCTAAAAGTAAAAACTACTTATTTGTATTACACTTAGATGTCTGTTTTTTTTATAATGTTTGTTTAGCACTGAAAAATGAAATAATTGATAACAAATAAATTAAATTATTAGAATAAAATTATATAATTTTACTAAATATCTATAAAAAAAATCTAGAAAAAAAATTAATAATAAATTAAAATGGTTATCAATTCAAACAACAAATAGCAAATAAGTAAGTAAATAAAACATCTCAATTTTTAATATTTGTATTTTTTCTTTTTCCTAATAAGCTAATGTGTGAGCTAGGCTGGAGTTCCAAAGATATTTGAGCCCACACCTCATAATAGAGGGTGAAAGACTTGGCAGGTGGTGTTCAACCAACTTTACTACCTTGTAGTGATATTATTCTTGCTAAGAATATCTTTCTAGATAACTTTATTATTATTATTATTATTAAGTTAAACATTATTATTATTGAGTAAGATTAGATTCTCAACTAGTACAATGTAAAATTATAATTAACAAAATACTTCAATTTACAAATTAATAAAATCTAAATTCATTAGATTCTAAAATTTCACACCAACTAAAATTCAATATTTTTACTTTAATTTCAATTTAAACTAAACAACACATACTAACTATAATATAGCATTTATATAACATTTATTTATTAATACACTGTTAAGACAATAATAAACAATATCAAAATATAATGTCGAAGCAGTAACCTGCAGTATTAAACAATTACCGAATATGTTAGGATCAGTGAATGGCAACTCTAAGACCGCCTTAAGTAAAATTCTCAAAGCCAGTAAAGTTCTCAAAGCCAGACTGCTCTTAAAATTATCAAAGCTGACGGCAAACGGAGGACACCGTCGTGGGATTCTGCACCTCACACGTTGTTAGTGGTCTCCCATATCATTAGGCAATGGATAGACGCTATAAATCACGGGATATATCTAAGTCTAGGTGTCTAAGCCATTCCATTTTCCAATACTAGCTAACCCTAAAAGTGGCACCTTGGAAACATCGTTTCCCGAGTCACACAAGTCACATCTTTCAGGTTACATTTAGGATGAAATTACAAGTTCAGTGGGATGGCAGATTTTTAATTGGAATCTGGTAGTTAAAAAAGAAAAAATCAAAATGTTATTTAAAGTATTTTTTTGGATGGAAAAGTTTTGGCACCAAGAATTCAGCCTCACTTAAAATTATGGAATTTAATAATTTTAATTTAGATTTTTTAAAAAATTATATTATTTTATATATATAATCTTGTTAAATTTCCATTATTTTTTAGATTTAAATTATTTAAACTATACTTTACATTTTTTGCTTGGTCATAGACTTCAACCAACAAACTTCAACCCAGTATTATTTTAGGATAGCTTAATTTGTATATACAATTTTGAACAAAGCTCTCCCAAAAAAACGAAAAATGAATTGATTCTCTATCATATCTGCATTCATGCATGGCAGAGACCATTTATTTTGGCCTCAACGTTTTATGCGAAATGATCTGGTCCTGTGCCAATCCTGCATTCGCTGCACTGGATTTTGATGTCCGGTGCCCACAACTAATGAATACCGTGAGCCCTGTTGAAACCTGACAATGCCTGCCTTGGACTCTACAGCAACAACAGACAACCGATTTACCTGTCGACACAGGAACCCTTACCGACCTCTGAATCTACTCGCATACTGAACGATTGAACCTGAGGGTGTAGCTGGGAAAATTTGAAGAAGGATCTATGTAAATAAAAAAGCTTCGATGGAGGAAGATGGATCTATGGAGGAAGGTGGATCTATGTAAATAAAAGAACCTCGATGGAGTAAAGGCATTTGCTCAAAATTCAAAATATGAACCTAGAAAAGGCAGTGGATGATTATTTTGCGAAATTCAAACCTTAAACACCCATTTTCCGGAGAGGAATGCATGGGTGAATGAAGTGAATAAATAGGGCCAATGGATGGGAGGGAAGGTCAGTGAATGGGAAGGACCTTTGGCCGCATGGTAGCGATCATATGTTTGAAGATTTTTTTAAAAGGAAATGGACGAAGAATAGGATTTGAGTTAAATTTCAACTTTGTATTATGTTACTAAGAAAATTTAAACTGGATTTTGGATTTTATTAAGAAAGAAAGAAAAAAAAAAGGACAAAAACAAAAACCAGTTACATATTTTTATCATTTACCAAATATTCTATCTGGCAAGAGATTTCATCTATCAAACAATGGATGTGCAAAATCATCCACAAAGTTCAGGAAAATAAGCCGCAAACAAGATATCAACATAAGTTCTGAGAACAAAAAACCAGCGTACCAGCTATGGAAGAGCAATACTCCCTTCCTCCTTGCTAAAGTGAAATCCCATCCACTAATATTAAAAAAGAAAAATCTAAATTATAAATATCCGATTTTAATAAAAACCCAACTATATATATAATTCAATTCTTCTAAATAAATAAATTTAAAATGTAATAAAAAAATTACAATATCATCAAAAATTAATTACCGATATTAATTAAATGAGATAATTAAAACTTATCACCAAATTTCTGAAAAAAAAACTTAAAACATTTAAACTTATACTATATTTATTTGCATAAATAGTTGTCTACTTGAAACCAAATTGAACCATATGCCACCAAATTTCAGGAAAACTCAAACTTCAACATTGAAACTTACACCTTATTTATTTGCATAAATAGTTGTTGAAACCATTATTTTGTGACCAGTAGGATTGTCGAGGATCTTTCAACGCAAAACAATGTTTTCATTCTATAGAGTGTAAGAGGATAATACAACGCAGGAGTACGAGGGAGTGTAAGTGCCGTCCATCCATTTAGGGATGACAATTAAATTTCTCGAAATTGCAATTGATAAGTTTTGAACCTGTTAAATATAGTAAGGGATGGTAAATTAAATAGTCCATATTTCATAATTTGCATGGGAAAACACTTTTCCAAAATTCGAGAGGGCCGAGAAATCTACGTATTTACCTTTAGAAAATACAATTGATCAATGGTTAATCACTTGATGGGCTGAAAAATTCTTTTACTAACAAAGGGATGGTTACCCGATCACAGGTCCCAATTACAATCAGACGTGCTCTCATTTGTAATGGTAACTCTTCAGCGAAATATGAGCTCGATCAACCAGCAAATCGGTTTCGTTAAGTTGCAATAAGGATCCAAAAGACAGTTATTACGCCGTAAGGCGTTCCCTCTGAGACGAACTACCCTCCATGCCACCGTGTCTCGACGTGGGCCGTTAAATGGATTGTTAGACGATTAAATCATTTCCAGCCATTAGATCATCGGTGAAAAACGTTCTGAGGTCTGAAGCGACACAGGGAAATTTTATGGGTATGTCGAAGTGGGTGGCGGTATTCAGAGCATTTTTGGTTTGGATTTTCAGATTATTGGAGCACAATCCCAATTCTCAGATTTTTGTATCTGCTTCCTGTTTTATGATTCTAGTTCTCACATTTTCGTATGTCTGTCTTCTTCTCTGATTTGGGTCAGCAGCGGTTTTTGGTGTGGGAAGAAAACTTCTCAAGATGAGACCAATGCGTATATTCCTGATTTCAAAACATGCGAATCTTCGATGAAACGGTTGAAAGAGATAGAGAACGATGTACACAACACCTGCGAAACTGGTATGTAGACAAACAACAAAAGTAGTTAATAGATTGTTGTGTTTATTTATCGCGCGAAGCGAAGTAAGTTTGCTGGAGAGACGAACATGGTTAAGCGAGCATAATTTCCATAGGTTTTGCCAATTCTATATCAAATAAATAATAACTCTGATGCCCTAGTGTATCAACCCATTCTGACAACCATAACAAAATTTGTTCAATAAATATGTCGCCTCACACCAATTTCATAATGTCTCTTCACGCTCAGTCTTCTCACAGATTTCTGATTTCGTCGCTTCTCTGATGTCCTGCCTCAATGATAATAATGCTAATCTTGGGTTTCGAAACTCATCCATTTTAGCACTTTCCAGTTGGTTTTTGGTTTTCTCTCATTTCCACAGGTAGAATTCCTGATTCGATACATTTCTTTATATGTTGGCTTTAGAGTTCACTAGAGCAAGATCTGGAGCATGAACTTAAGAGTTATTGTTGTTTTTTTACCTAATAAGAATTTTTTTCAAAATTCAGTTATTTTTTCAAATTCAGTTTGCTCAAACCAGTAGAAGAACAGCTGTAATTGTTTGTTATTTCAGAATGTAGGTTTACTCATCAGGGGTTGATTTATTATTAATAGTTAATGAAATAAGCCACTTGAAATTATTTTTCTGATATTCTGTAAAGAAGATGCTTTCACCCATACCAGATACTTCTGCTTCCACTCACACCAAATACTTCTATACTTAAAGTGTTCACCTATTTTACTAATTCTTATTCAAACAAAAACCGTTTTAGAATGAAAAAAAACATGCTTTTGCTTGAGGTTTGGTTTGGGGCTCAGAAGGAAACTGGGAATTCTTCAGAAGTAGCTAGGTGTAGCATATGCTTTTAAGTGGGTGTTATTTTGTTTTTTAAACAAAAGTTATTTTTTTATTAAAGACGATAAAATAAAAAATTTCCAATTTGTGTACGATTATAGGATTTCACCATGTAATTTTTTATTCATATTTATTTTACATTATATTCATGTTTACACAGAGATTTAAATATAAAACTTTGTATCAACCTTTATTTTACATTTTCATAATCACTGAAACAAAATAATATCTAAGAAAAATAATCATGCACCATTATAAAACTTTGTATCAACCTTTATTTTACATTTTCATAATCACTGAAACAAAATAATATCTAAGAAAAATAATCATGCACCATTATAAAACTTTGTATCAACCTTTATTTTACATTTTCATAATCACTGAAACAAAATAATATCTAAGAAAAATAATCATGCACCATGAAAAAGCAGTAATTGGGGAAGTCTGTCTAGCAGAGCCAATTTATTTATTTTAATCTTTAACTTATTTTAAAACCCACACTGGTAAATAAGGCGACAGAATATTCTAAACATAAATGCAATTTTTTCACAATTTAAAAAGAAAAACACTCTCCCTTTGCCTACCTGTCTGTGAAGTACCTGGCTTTCCTGTGGGTTTTAGCACCTTCCGGTTGGTCTTCTCTCATTTCCACACGTCAAATTCCTGACTTACACATTTCTCAATCCGTTAGCTTTTCGGTTCATGAGAGCCAGAAAAACGCTCTTCCTTTTCCTTTACCTACGGGTCTGTGAAGTACCTGGCTTTCTCGGTTGTAGCTTTCCGGCGGGTTTTAGCACCTTCTTGTTGGTCTTCTCTCATTTCCACAGGCCAAATTCCTGACTTACACATTTCCTAATCCGTTAGCTTTTGAGTTTATGAGAGCTATGAAGTAGAGAAAGATCTGAACCATGAAATAAAGGCATAGTTTTGATTTTTTTTACATGGTAAGAAAATTTAATAGAACTGGGTTGTTAAATTAGCAATGGGATAGTTAAGGTTAGCTGCTATTTTAGAATGCAGGTTGACTCATGATAGTATTTAAAGAAAACCATTTCATCTCGAATTATCTTGTTGTTGCTTTCACTCAGGCTAGATGCCTATGTGTCTCAGGCTTTTAACTTGTTTCCTTACATGGAAGCAAACTTTTATCCCAACAGAAACAGATTTAGAGCTGGGAAAAAATATAAATTTTCTTGAAATTGACCTAATATCTACAATTAAAAAACTGAAAAACCTCTTATACTAATTAAAAAAAGAGCTATCATTCCCCATGATTTTTTTTAAAACTCATGGTTTGGTTTGGGGTTAAGCATGGAAGGAAACTGGAAAGGAAAAAACTGCTCCACAAGTAGTTCAGTCAAGTAGTAGTTGTTGTGAAACACAGGATTTCAAGTAAGTGTTATTTTGTTTTTTTAAATAAAAATTTGAACTTCTTAAACTTGATACATAATTATTAAATTTAAACCTATAATTTTTATTAACATTTATTTTTGTCACTAAAAACAAAATAAATATCTGACTATAGTAATCATGCTAACTCATTAAAAAAAGTATATGAGAAAAATCAGAGTCATATTGGAGAAAACTGCCTAGTAGCATGAGCCCTATGGTATCTTGAAGTTTCAAGTTTCTCCCATTGATAAGGGCTAATACATATCGCACTTCTTTGTATGCCTGCGACATCATGTTTGTACTGATATATTATGTATTCAAAGGCTTTTAAACGGGCAAGGGCTTTTTGCACAGTGAATTTTAATATCTATGTTTATATGTTATCAACATTTTGCCAAACTGTTTCACAGTTTTGTAACCAAAAAATTTATTTTTAAGTAAAGTGAATGTAAGAGGACTAATTTGATCTGATTAGTAAGCATATTACATAAGTGCAAATATATTGCACTTTATGCAATATATTTTCTTTGATTTTTAACCTATTTTAAAACTCTGTTATAAGATACTGGTAAATAAAGTAACCACAAAATCTAAATATAAATATAGTTTTTTCACAATTTAAAAAGAAAAACACTCTGCCTCTACCTCACAGTCTGTGGAGTGCCGGGCTTTAGCTTCTTGAGACATCTGTTGCAATTTGTTGTAAAGTTAGTATTTTATCTATTGATCTATTATCTTATTCCATATCATATCAGCAGGATGCCTGGAGATTACGCAATCGATTCAATTATCTGATGAACTCATTCAAGAAGAGACGGTTCTGTGGGAATGCACCAACCAGCTGAGATCTAATGAATCGACAACTGCTGCTGTTATTTCTCAGCTGAGAGAGGCGATCCAACAAGAGGTAATAATTACAGCTCACAGTGATCCTAATGCTATGGTACTATAATTACGCCGTAAGGCGTTTCCCTCTCAAATCAACTCCCCCAAATATTTTTCTGTCCTAATCTTAACGATTAGATCTTTTGTTAGACGATTGAACAAAAATCAGCAATCTGATTTAATAAAAAATACTTTAAAATCCTGGAATGCAGGCCAATACAGAGCACTGGAGCATGGACACGTGGGAGGAGCAGCAGACAGAAGAGGCTGCAGTTTTCGGGGAACGCATGGGATGGATTACCAGGCACAAAATATCCCTAGGAATCGCCAGAGCGCTTGCATTTCTCCACAATGGGTCATCCTCGCCGATCGTTCATGGAGGCCTGACACCGTTTAATGCGCTGTTAGATGCCAATTTTCAACCCCGTGTGGCTGAATCCGGGATCAAAGACCTTTTAAAAGTATCAGCCAGCCCGAAAATCCTAAATTCTTTGTATGCTGCTCCTGAATCTCTTGACACTTTTAATCAAGGTGCAAAGGCTGATGTCTATAGTTTTGGGGTTGTATTATTAGAACTGGTCACGGGCGGAAGGGCTTCTGATGGTGGTTTTCCTGGTGGATTCAAAGGGAATTTGGTTGATTGGGTCCGTTCTCTGATGAAAGAAAACCATGAACCATGGCGTTACTGCACTGAACACAAGACTGTCCAATTCTGCTCCTACAACCCAAATGCTGGATATAACTAACGTGGAGCATTCAGCTTCCAAAACATGGATTTGCCTCCTCTTTTGCACAAGAGTGTTTATAAACTAAGTTTAAGAACCCCACGCTTTTCATCAAGCTTTGATTTTCATTCCAATGAGCTTAATTATGGCATTTTCAAACACAGAAACGGAATCAAATGCCTGCTATTGTTTCAGTTTTGATTTTGATCTTAATGAGCTTCATTATGCCGTTTTCAATCACACGATACTCCCTTCTGCATCAGCATCATAGAAAGAAAGCATTCCTTTTCCAAATACATCCCAATTCTTTGTTTTAAGTTTCAGGGGAATGGGTCTATGGGGGACACATTGGGGATTCTCCTCTTCTTTATTTTGGGTTCCCACTCTACCCCCAGTTTTGAGCAAGGTGCCCATTCTGTCTACCACTTGGCCTATCCTGGAGGCAAAAGTTTTTAAAAATTCCAATAGATAGAAGGTGCGGAACACCGCAGAAATGAAATCTTAAAATGCACATGCTCTTGGTTAAATTTTGATTTTATCTCAATGAACTTAGTTATGTTGTGAGATATGGAATCCTAGGAACTCTAGCCTTTTGATTGATTTGATTTTGGCCCTAATGAGCTTAGGTATGACATTTTCAATAATTGAAAAAAAATCTTGAAAACACATTGTTTTTTATTAGATTTTGATAAAAACCACATGTTCTTTATTGCATTTTGATTTTTAATCTCGGAGAATAGGCATTTTGATATAATTGCATTCTGAGTTTTATTTCAATTACCTTAGGACACTTCGATCATAATGAGCTCCATGCTTTTGATATAATTGCAATTTGAGGTTTATTTCAATTACCTTAGGACACTTCGATCATAATGAGCTCCATGCTTTCTTTCAATCACAGAGAAGAAAACTCAAAATCCTAATTCTTTTGAGTAATTTTTGGTGAAAAGGCAATATTTTTTATTAACACAATACATGATTCTTGGAGAATAGGCTTTTTGTTTTGTTTCAATCACAATTCTAGGTGTGTTTCAATTATAGCTCTAACCTTAAGGCAGTTTCAATGACAGGAATGTTACACACAGAGATGTAAAATAGAAATGGGTGATATTTGTATTAGAAAAAAGCCACAGCTGAGTTGGGCAGCTTAGCGCAACAAAAAAAAATATGTTGTTAACAAAAACCACCATATCTATCTAGCTGTATGTGTTGGGAATGCTTTCGATTAAATTTTGATTTTGATTTTAATGAGCTTTATTATGGTATTTTCTATCATAGCAATGAAACCTTAACATCCCCATGCTTTTGATTTTGATCTAATTAACTTAATTATAGTGTTTTCAATAACAAAAACCAAATCTTGCGTTTGATTAAAGTATGGTTTTGATCTTAATGAGCTTAGTTATACAATTTTCAATCACAAAAACAGAATCTCAAAGCCCCGCTTTTGATTAAATTTTGATTTTGATCTTATTGAGCTTAATTATGGCGTTTTTAATCACAGAAACACAATTTTTTTCTATTAATTTTTTATTTTGTTTGTAACAAGGTTAATTATGGCATTTTCAATCACAGAAACGAAACCTTAAGAACCCCACGCTTTTGATCAAGCTTTGATTTTCATTTCAATGAGCTTAATTATGGCATTTCCAACCACAGAAACAGAATCAAACGCCTTCTGTTGTTTCAGTTTTGATTTTGATCTTAATGAGCTTCATTATGGCGTTTTCAATCATAGGAATGAAACTTTAAGAATCCCATGTTTTTTATTAAACTCTAATTTTTGATCTTATTGACATTAGTTATGGCGATTACAAGCATAGAAACTAAATTTCAAAAATCTGAATTTTAATCTTGATCTTAATGAGTTTAATTATGGTGTTTTTTATCAGAGAAACCAAATCTCAAGAACGCCCGAGTTTGATTGTTATCTTAGTGAGCTTCATTATGGCATTGTTAGTCACAGAAACGGAACATCAAGAACCTCATGTCTTTGATGAAATTTTTGTTATGATCTTAATGAGCTTATTTATGCTGTTTTAAATCAGAGAAACGAAATTTAAGAACCTCATGCTTTTGATTTCCATGCGGACACATGACATCCACATCTACTCCCTTCCGCATCAGCATCATAGAAAGAAAGCATTCCTTTTCCAAATACATCCCAATTCTCTGTTTTAAGTTTCAGGGGAATGGGTCTGTGGGGGACACATTGGGGATTCTCCTCTTCTTTATTTTGGATTCCCACTCTGCCCCCAGTTTTGAGCAAGGTGCCCATTCTGTCTACCACTTGGCCTATCCTGGAGGCAAAAGTTTTTAAAAATTCCAATAGATAGAAGGTGCGGAACACCACAGAAATGAAATCTTAAAATCCCCATGCTCTTGGTTAAATTTTGATTTTATCTCAATGAACTTAATTATGTTGTCAGATATGGAATCCTAGGAACTCTAGCCTTTTGATTGATTTGATTTGACCCTAATGAGCTTAGGTATGACATTTTCAATAATAGAAAAAAAATCTTGAAAAAACTTTGTTTTTTATTAGATTTTGGTAAAAACCACATGTTCTTTATTGCATTTTGATTTTTAATCTGGGAGAATAGGCATTTTGATATAATTGCAATCTAAGGTTTATTTCAATTACCTTAGGACACTTCGATCATAATGAGCTCCATGCTTTCTTTCAATCACACAGAAGAAAACTCAAAATCCTGATTCTTTTGAGTAATTTTTGGTGAAAAGCCATATTTAAATATTTTTTATTAAACACAATACATGATTCTCGGAGAATAGGCTTTTTGTTCTGTTTCAATCACAATTCTAGGTGTGTTTCAATTATAGCTCTGACCCTAAGGCAGTTTCAATGACAGGAATGTTACACACAGAGATGTAAAATAGAAATGGGAAATATTTGTATTAGAAAAAAGCCACAGCTGAGTTGGGCAGCTTAGCGCAACAAAAAAAAAAGATGCTGTTAACAAAAACCACCATATCTATCTAGCTGTATGTGTTGGGGATGCTTTCGATTAAATTTTGATTTTGATTTTAATGAGCTTTATTATGGTTTTTTTTATCAAAGCAACGAAACCTTAACATCCCCATGCTTTTGATTTTGATCTAATTAACTTAATTATAGTGTTTTCAATAACAGAAACCAAATCTTGCATTTGATTAAAGTACAGTTTTGATCTTAATGAGCTTAGTTATACAATTTTCAATCACAGAAACAGAATCTCAAAACGCCACTTTTGATTAAATTTTGATTTTGGTCTTATTGAGCTTAGTTATGGCGTTTTTAATCACAGAAACAAAATCTTTTTCTATTAAATTTTTATTTTGTTTGTAACAAGGTTAATTATGGCATTTTTAATCACAGAAACGAAACCTTAAGAACCTCATGTCTTTGATGAAATTTTTGTTATGATCTTAATGAGCTTATTTATGGTGTTTTAAATCAGAGAAACGAAATCTAAGAACCTGATGCTTTTGATTTCAATACGGACACACGACATGCACATCTACTCCCTTCTGCATCAGCATCATAGAAAGAAAGCATTCCTTTTCCAAATACGTCCCAATTCTCTATTTTAAGTTCCAGGGGAATGGGTCCGTGGGGGATACATTGGGGATTCTCGTGTTCTTTATTTTGGGTTCCCACTATGCCCCCAATTTTGAGCAAGGCGCCCATTCTGTCTACCACTTGGCCTATCCTGGAGGCAAAAGTTTTTAAAAATTCCAATAGATAGAAGGTGCAGAACACCACAGAAATGAAATCTTAAAATCCCCATGCTTTTGGTTAAATTTTGATTTTATCTCAATGAACTTAATTACGTTGTCACATATGGAATCCTAGGAACTCTAGGCTTTTGATTGATTTGATTTTGACCCTAATTAGCTCAGGTATGACATTTTCAATCATAGAAGCAAAATCTTGAAAACACATTGTTTTTTTATAAGATTTTGATAAAAACCTCATGTTCTTTATTCAAGCAGAATAGCAAGAAAGAAATATGCGTCTCCAACTATGCATAAATCTCCAATGGTATTCAGTATGCCATAATTCACCGTGCATCTTCAACTAACAATATATAAATCCCCATGGCAAAGGTAACTTCATTTCCATTCATCCCAAATTCATTTTAACACAACTCACTTGCAAAGTATTACTAATAAATTTCCACAACCGATTTACATATTACAACTTCTAACAAAATATACATTTCGTAGGTTCATTACTGCTTCTTCAGGTCTTCGATGCCTCCAACAAGTTTTGATACAATGTCAAATATGGAATGACAAGCACAAAGTTCTTTAGAATATTATATTCACTATTTGTATTTTCCATTTGAAACTTGAAAAATAATGTTTTAGATCAAGTACCATTTTGATAGTTTATGTCTTCACAACCGATTCATTATCAATGGGTTTTAACATATTTTGTTAACAAATTCAATTTATTTCAATGAATATAATACATGTTTTCAATGTCTTCGTATTAATTAAATTTCTTGTTTGATTAATGATTTCTTAAATAACCCTATCCAAATCGATATGGATACTCAGTTCTTGTTCGCGTTTCGCGTGAATTCATTCCTTTACCTTCACCTTCAACTACACAATTTCAATCCAGATATGAAGGTGTCTAAACAAGTTCAATGGACATTCAGGCTTTTAACTTGTTTCCTTACATGGAAGCAAACTTTTATCCCAACAGAAACAGATTTAGAGCTGGGAAAAAATATAAATTTTCTTGAAATTGACCTAATATCTACAATTAAAAAACTGAAAAACCTCTTATACTAATTAAAAAAAGAGCTATCATTCCCCATGATTTTTTTTAAAACTCATGGTTTGGTTTGGGGTTAAGCATGGAAGGAAACTGGAAAGGAAAAAACTACTCCACAAGTAGTTCAGTCAAGTAGTAGTTGTTGTGAAACACAGGATTTCAAGTAAGTGTTATTTTGTTTTTTTAAATAAAAATTTGAACTTCTTAAACTTGATACATAATTATTAAATTTAAACCTATAATTTTTTATTAACATTTATTTTTGTCACTAAAAACAAAATAAATATCTGACTATAGTAATCATGCTAACTCATTAAAAAATTATATGAGAAAAATCAGAGTCATATTGGAGAAGACTGCCTAGTAGCATGAGCCCTATGGTATCTTGAAGTTTCACGTTTCTCCCATTGATAAGGGCTAATACATATCGCACTTCTTTGTATGCCTGCGACATCATGTTTGTATTGATATATTATGTATTCAGAGGCTTTTAAACGGGCAAGGGCTTTTTGCACTGTAAATTTTAATATCAATGTTTATATGTTATCAGCATTTTGCCAAACTGTTTCACAGTTTTGTAACCAAAAAATTTATTTTTAAGTAAAGTGAATGTAAGAGGACTAATTTGATCTGATTAGTAAGCATATTACATAAGTGCAAATATATTGCACTTTATGCAATATATTTGCTTTGATTTTTAACCTATTTTAAAACTCTGTTATAAGATACTGGTAAATAAAGTAACCACAAAATCTAAATATAAATATAGTTTTTTCACAATTTAAAAAGAAAAACACTCTGCCTCTACCTCACAGTCTGTGGAGTGCCTGGCTTTAGCTTCTTGAGACATCTGTTGCAATTTGTTGTAAAGTTAGTATTTTATCTATTGATCTATTATCTTATTCCATATCATATCAGCAGGATGCCTGGACATTACGCAGTCGATTCAATTATTTGATGAACTCATTCAAGAAGAGACGGTTCTGTGGGAATGCACCAACCAGCTGAGATCTAATGAATCGGCAACTGCTGCTGTTATTTCTCAGCTGAGAGAGGCGATCCAACAAGAGGTAATAATTACAGCTCACAGTGATCCTAATGCTATGGTACTATAATTACGCCGTAAGGCGTTTCCCTCTCAAATCAACTCCCCCAAATATTTTTCTGTCCTAATCTTAACGATTAGATCTTTTGTTAGACGATTGAACAAAAATCAGCAATCTGATTTAATAAAAAATATTTTAAAATCTTGGAATGCAGGCCAATACAGAGCACTGGAGCATGGACACGTGGGAGGAGCAGCAGACAGAAGAGGCTGCAGTTTCCGGGGAACGCATGGGATGGATTACCAGGCACAAAATATCCCTAGGAATTGCCAGAGCGCTTGCATTTCTCCACAATGGGTCATCCTCGCCGATCGTTCATGGAGGCCTGACACCGTTTAATGTGCTGCTAGATGCCAATTTTCAACCCCGTGTGGCTGAATCCGGGATCAAAGACCTTTTAAAAGTATCAGCCAGCCCGGAAATCCTAAATTCTGTGTATGTTGCTCCTGAATCTCTTGACACTTTTAATCAAGGTGCAAAGGCCGATGTCTATAGTTTTGGGGTTGTATTATTAGAACTGGTCACGGGCAGAAGGGCTTCTGATGGTGGTTTTCCTGGTGGATTCAAAGGGAATTTGGTTGATTGGGTCCGTTCTCTGATGAAAGAAAACCATGGCGTTA